>VWZD01010093.1:57491-216350 GCA_013396695.1 Sakesphorus luctuosus | reverse complement strand
CAGGCTGGCCTTGGATCCTCTGCCTGCCTGCCGCCCGCCCGCCGCGCCTCTCGCCGTGCCCGCAGCGCCGCCAGCGCCCTGTCGCAGGGAGCGGCCCGGCCCCGGGGAGGGGCGAGGCGGCCGCTGGCCCCGGGTTGGCGGCTGACGAAAGCCCAGCCTGGCCCGGCCCCCGCCCGCTGCCGCCGGGGAGCCGGGACACCCGCCCGGCCCTGGCCCCGGCCCTGCTCCCTGCGGGCGCAGGTTAACCAAAACCGGCTTATGATGCCCAGTTGTCCTAGGCCTGTGAGAGGTACCACAAGCTGCGCCCTAATGGCTACGAGACACCTTTTAACAGACAGACCCCAGGAGGTCTTCTGTTTCGCTTTGAGTAACTATAACCCACCGCCTTCTTCCTAAGCGTCACCCAGGGTGTCATGTAGGCATGTAGCCATGCACCCAGACTGTCCGGAGCCCCAGGGCACCATGGCCGGGCTCTGCAGGAGCCCAGGGCACCGTGGCTGGGCTCTGCAGGAGCCCCAGAGCCCCAGGGCACCGTGGCCGGGCTCTGCAGGAGCCCCAGAGCCCCAGGGCACCGTGGCCGGGCTCTGCAGGAGCCCCAGAGCCCCAGGGCACCGTGGCCGGGCTCTGCAGGAGCCCCAGAGCACCATGGCCGGGCTCTGCAGGAGCCCCAGAGCCCCAGGGCACCATGGCCAGGCTCTGCAGGAGCCCTGGGGCACCATGGCCGGGCTCTGCAGGAGCCACCAAGCCATTGCTGCCCACACGCACCTGCACCAAGGAGCAGTGCCTGTTGGAGCTGGCACGGCCGGGCCTCTGAACTTGATCCCTTTGTGTTGTAGTAGCTACTGCTGGGGTTCCAAAAATTTGTGCTGTAGCTGGGCAACCAAATTCAGACCCACCACAAAGAGGAGCATACGAGAATCCTTCCCCTTAACTCTGAACTGAAAAATGTTGCAGAAACCGAACTTATTTTTCCTGATGTTCTCAGTGGGCCACTCTCAGGCACTCCTGCTTCTAAATCTGTGGCACCTGCTCAAATACTGCTCTGAAGCAACAAATCATGCCATTTTATTTGGCACAAATTTGGGCTGGGAAAAGCGGTGTCAAAAGAACCCCATACAATGAGTGGCCCACACAAAGGATAAGCTGCTTTCCAGGACATGACAGCTTTGGAAAATGAACAGTACAAAATCACCAAGAGGGTCTCATACTGAAACTTTCAATGCTACTGAACGGCCATACCCAAGGTCTTATTGTACACCTTTGCACTTCCTCTGCCCAGAAGGACTAAGGAATTGACTTCAGTTTCCCTCAACACTGGACAGACACAGCTCTGCTCCTGACCTGCCTGTGAACAATGTTATCATATGCATATTTTATGCATGGGGAAGGGACAATGCCAAACTAATAAAGGGGCATAAGAGAATGGAAATTTTGATGGTTTAAGTGGTAAAAGCATAATGGCACATGTCCATCTTCAAAAATTCAAGTCAATATTAAAAGCGCTGTTATCTCAAACCTCAGTGAGATCTGGCACTGGTTTGGGAGAAAGCTGTAGCAGGAGCTTAGTACCTGTATGTTTACGACTCCCATACAGATGTAGGACATGTAAATTAAACATGAGCCACATCAGCTTTCTGGAGAAGCAGCCGACACTCAGGTTAGCACAGAGTATCAGACATTTCACAGCGTGTCTAACAGATCCTGACCTTTCTCAGCAGGAGGCAGGGGAGTTTTCTGTCAATAACAGGAGCAGCAGGCAGCTGCGGCCTCAGAAGTAGTGGCATGGCATAGAGGCACAGAGGTCAACTGAGAAGTGGCTTCGCTTCAGTACGCTGAACTGTTTAATATTTGCTCCTGTCAGCTGGCTGACTGGAAGAGGTGCATCAGTAATGCTTCTGCCCCTTGCCTCAGCAAAAGCCTGTTCTGCTGTGACACAGCCACGCCAGGCACAGCACGGGGCCCTTTTTCAGGAAAGTCAGCAGTGCTGATAAAACACTCTGTCATCATGGATCGGGACTGCTCTTATCTGTGGAAATTAAATTAGTATCTTGATGACTTCCTGTTAAATTAAATGTGCCATACAAGCTCTTAAGCAAGTAAAACCATGAGAGAAAGATTTTACTCTGATACATAAAATTACTTCAGTATAAAACAAAAGCACTTTGTACTGTTTCACAATTTGACAATAAATCAAATTGCCTTTCCCTGGCCAGCCTTCTTTTATACACACACACTTAATCATAGTTTATTACACTTCTATAAACTGAGTGTTACCATCAGGATGCCATTAAAAAAATTAATTTTCCACATTTAACTAAGGACCCATCTACATGGGGAAGGAGCCAGGGTTCTCCAGTGCAGTTTGCTGAATAAACAGAAGTGAAATAATTCAAATAGCTGCTGTACTCTGAATTTATACACTAGCTATTTTGTCATAACTTCCATGGGACTTGCCCATATAAATAAGCTTAAAAGTGCTAAGCTCCTTGACAAAGAATTTACTAACAAAAAGAGATGCTGTAATAACCAGAAAGATTAATATATGAATTAGCATTAGTGAAGAAGGTCAGTTCATGTTAAAACCAAATACCTTGGGGAAGCAGTAAAGTTGCAGGGCTCCCTGTGCCATCAACACCTTCAGATCCACCTTCTGTTTCTGTTCTCTTCTTTTGGAGTCCCCTCAATGGGGTATCAGTTTTCTTCTCTCCTTCCTCAGCTGCCTCTTTAACCTTGCCAAAATCATCATGACAGGAGAGGTACCCTAGCTCATGTTTCCCTGCACCACTGGCATGCAACTTCAACACCCGCTGAAAGAAAGGCGACCAAAATTGAAAAAATGCTATTGGTGGTTGCTAGTACTAATGGCTTTCCAAGGTTTTAATTAGTTCTGGAGCAGCTGTAGATACTGCAACAAAAGGTTTTAACATGGAGAAATGTCAGAGAGAGTGAAATTTTAACAAGTACTTTGGGGCACAGTGGCCAACCATCACTAAGAGCAGGAGTATTCAAACAGCAGGAAATTGCCCCACAATGCACATCACTTTAATTCAGTTCACATCATCTCAACGGGCCTTTTGAATCTCTCACCTGCTAAATGAACACACAACTCATTAATTGTTCACCTCATCTGTTCTGGAGTATGAACCACAAGTGATTTATTTATGGCACAAAGGAAGCAGACAAAAGCTGCCAGAGAACTGCAGTCTTATCTCCAAATAGTTCCACTTCACACAGATGTTTACCTTAAAGCCAACTTGCTACTGGACAGAGGCAGGAATTCCCACCCTCCCCCTGCCATTTTACATATTTTTTAACTTGCTTAATTTAAGATGGGCTATCACATATAAACCCTAGGATTATATAACATTTTGTTTTGGATTTATTTTTATTTGTTGAATTTGTTCTTCCATGCTAAAGATGGAAAACAAAACCTCTTTTTCAAGTTTCACAGGGTTCTTGTATTCCTATTCCTCAAAAAGGCCAAACTCACCTGTTGGTAGCAACAATGCACCACAGAGGCCCTTTATGGTACCACCAAACACACAGAGGATGAGGGAAAATCCTCTCTCAGGACATGCACAGCATTCTCTCCACTGACTGTATATTCCTCAGTGTATTGCAAATACTTCAGGAAAATAGACAGCAAATAACAATAAAAATGATAAAGCCCCTTGAAATACCAACACATACTGCCACACTTCAGCACCTACACCAAGGCAACACCTGGGTTCAAACTATTTGATTTGCAAATTTCTTACTGAGATTCAACAAAGGAAAAAAAACAAACCACTGGCTGGAACAAAATATGAATAATCACTTTTCTCCATCAAAGTTTAAAGAATAAGTGCATGTTTGGAAAGGAAGTCTCCTGTCAATCATCATTACAGAAGTGCTTTCTTCTCTGTCTTTCTCTTTCATACGTAGCTGCACACCAAGCAATTTTCTCAGCATATAAGGCAACAAAAGAAGAGGGTATGTGAGCAGCACCAGAGGATACAAGTGATATAGATAATGGATTTTATGAGGATGTGGTTGTGTCTGCCTCCTGAAAAGCAGTTATCCCTTGCTTCACTGCACATCCATACCCAAATTAGATACTGTTTTTTAAAAAAAGAAATCTTGCCTGGTCTGACAAAATCTGAGTGTTTTTATAATGCTGCTCAATTTATTCCCACAGTATTTACTAAGTCATGCAATATTTTCCCTCTGCCAGAAAAATGAAATGAAAAGCAAAAATATTACTGGACTGAAAATTAAAGAATGTACTTTTCAAAATGCCAGCCATACAAAATTTAAAATGCCATTATTTATGTACACATACAGGCACTGATACATGCATTTTCCTCTTTAGAGTGCCTGTGCACATGAACATCTGCAATTGCACACGATAAATACCCTGGAAAATCTGCCAGGGGCCAGAAGACTTGTGTGCACACATGAAATAAGCAAGTGACATGTAAATAGAAACCATATTTGGAAACCGTAGCCCTTCATGTCCAAACAAAGCAGACAGACAATTAAATAGGCCCTCTCCAAAAGGGTACAAACAGGAAGAAAGATGAACTAGCATGTAAAAAATACAGTTTAGTGAAAGGGTAATCCTCAGAAAGGGGGTAAAAGTAATAATGGTGACTTTCCAAAACTGGTACTCAGCCCCATTTCACTTAGCAATTTTATCAATGAAAGGAAGTGTAAAATTCAGCTGGCAGTTCTTTGTGTATGCTGTATGCAAGCCACGATTAGAAGTTTCAGTACAGCCATGTAAGAGTAAAATCTGGGAACTATGTGCAAGATGATGGGCCCTGCTGGGAGAGGGAACATCATGCCAGACCATCACTTCTATACAAGCCCTGAGTGACTGTGTGGCCGAAGAAATTATCATTGTCCTCGGAGGTATCAACAGGGATATTGCATGGAAAAGGTGTATTATGTCTGTATTTCCTACTGGGGTGGTTATAATAGAAGATGGATCAGTTCAGCAATTCCCATGATGAAGCAAGTTCTGAGAAACTGAAGAGTGTTCAGAGACAACCCATGAAGGGAACACAAAAACTAACCCCACATGTTTAGTGCTTTTCAAATAAAATCACCTATGCATGCAGAAAACATTAGGATTTGACCTAGTGCTCACAAACTGACCAAGACCCAACAGCTGGGAGTCAAAGACAGCCATATTATGCCTAGAAATGAGACACTTTTAAATGGTGAGAATAATTAACTACTGACGTAGTTATCAAAGATAGTGGTGAATTTTTAATGTTCTTACAACTTAACAGTTGCCTATGTTTAAGAACACCAAGCCTTAGGTAACCTGCCCAGATAGAATTTGCAGAATTTTCTTACTCATTTTCTTAACTGATATTCCTCTTGTCCCAGAGAGAAGCAGGCTGCTCTCAGCTGACTTCATTTTACCCATTTATTTTTTGCACTGGCATAGAAACGCAAGCCTTGTTGGCATATCCATGAAGAATATACTGGGGTTTTGCACTTCCTGTAATTTAGAGGCCAAATTACCTTTGAAACAAAGGTAGTTAAAATCTCTTAAGAAGGAAACATATTCCAGAATTTTGTCTTAAACTTGCTGGGATAAGGGAAAAGGAAAGACCAAGATGAAAGTTTCTCAGAGCTTCAGGTTCGCAGCACTCCTGATCTCAGCCAACAGATAAGCACAAAAGTTAATTTTTCATTGCAGGGACACCCCAAACTCCCTGGAGACCTGGATTAGCTGCCGTGGCTGCTCTTCATTAAGCAGCAGTGTCCTTTGCAAGCACTGCCACACTCACTTGTCAGCAGCTTTAACTGGTCCAAAGGACTCTCGCTCGTCCCATGGGATAGCCCAGAAATTATTGCTTGGCCTCCATCCTGGAGAAGGGGGAGGATTGGGAGTAGGTTCCTAAAGTGTTTCCTGGGAAAGAAACAAGTGATGAATGGTTGTGCCAGCTAATCTGCTGTGGGAACAGGGTAAAACATGCTGAGTGACAAGGTCTCTAGGTTCTTAATTTACACCAGTTAGTTCAAGTGCCGGAACATGGGAGAACAAGAAAACAAGCAGGACTCCAGTCGGATGCAAGTTAATTCCAACACAAGCTTTCTCCAAAGCTCTGCTAATCTAATGAAATTTCTAAATGTTAATGAACAATGAATTTCTCCTATCCCTCTAAATTGTTATTTCTATAAAACAGCCTGCACAAAGACCCTCTAAAAATCCAGCTGTTTCAGACTAGTGAAAACATCTGTCATAGAAAACAATGAAGAAAAAGCATTTATTTGTTAGCAAAAAAAAATTAAAAAATTAAAATTAGCCCCTGGTACTTCCTGTATTATTTATATTCCCTACCAAAAATGTCACTGTTTTCACACTTTCCCATCTTCCAAAAAACATCCTTCCAATGCTCTACAAAACTACTATTCTTTGAATGCTGTGCCTCTGAACCTTTCATGTTCCCTGTTTCCTAAAGCATCTTCAAGTGAAATACTTGTAGCTTACCCGTAGCTTTACAGAAAACAAGGATGTCAGAAGGGGCTGAGGAAAGTGGAGGAACAGGCCACATCATTCATGCTTGCTGCACACAGCTTTCTGTGCCACTGAAAGATAAACTGCCCTGTGTGTTGGCAAGGGAGGCAATCTGGCAGAGTTATCCTCTGGAAAAAACCCTCTAGAAATAGCTCCTGTTCTTCAGATAATGACGTGACTGAAAGGAGTTCTCCCTCTGCACAAGTGCCCCAGTGGCCGGCCTGGCTCCCGAGAGAGCTGGTGGGAAAATATCACTTGACAGGAGAGACTGACTCTGGCATGGAGGCACTAAAAGAAGAGTGAGCTGGGTGAGAATTAACTCCACCTCTCTGCCCAGAGCTGGAAGATGCATCTGTCACAGAAGCAAGGGAGATCCTGGCTAAAAGGCAGCTCTGCCCAGATCTATTAAAATCTGCCTGCGTTTGAGCAGAACACAGCCCTCTCAGGTCAGTCCTAGGGCTTCTTCCTGCACCCATCTGTGCATACATCTAGAAACAACAAATGATTGTTTATGCACAGCCAGATACAGCAATGCTGGGCTCCATCAGCAGAGCTCACTGCTATGCCTCTCATTTGAAGCATGAGCTTTGAGTCTGACTGCTCTGTGCGTGTCCAGGCTGTGCAAAGACACTCCTGTCCTGCTGCAGGACACTCATGTTAGGAGTGGCACGACTGAATACTGCAGGAAAACAAAAGTTCAGCATAAGCCTACAGTTAATTATCAGGAACATTCAGAACAACAAGAGTAAGGTCTCTAAGTCTGCAACTTCCCAACCTACCTACACAGTCTCAAGGAAAATCGAAGTTTTTCTACTCAAGGGGCATAAATCCAGCACAAGCTAACAACAAGATTTTACAGGAAACTTGTTTCCTGTGATGCTCAGTAGCCCTCTCAGGACAGTGGTCACTGGATAATTTTTTTTTTTTTTTGCAATCTGACACTTTCTGAAGTTTCATTCCTTTTTGAAGGAAACATCTATAAATTTTATAAAACGTGGTGTACAGTGCTCCCAAGAGAGTAATCATCTCATAGTGGCTAGGCAGTTTCTAACTCTAATGCAGAACAATAAAAATGTCTTTATTAGATAGTAATCCCTTCCTACATGACTCAAAATTTCTGAGTGCAGAGAGCTTGGAGACTGAAAGGACCTGAGGAACTGGTGGTGGAATCTCTTGTTTCCAGGAGTCCTGTCAAAGCCTTAATGACTTGAAGTCATTAACATCCAATCAGCCTTTAGTTTTAGTTTGCAGACACATATTGGCCTTTCTTTGCAGGCATCCCTAGCACAAATACACCTATTGCAGCAGGTGCAGAATGGAAAGAAAATTTTTGGTACAGAAACAGAACTATCTTCACACTTCCTAACTGCAATCCTCTCAAGCCAGGAAGAAAGCACTGAGCCAATGTGAGAAAGTCCAATTTGTAGATAAGCAGTCAGCTTGGGATCACAATAGATAAAATGAGAGCTCAGAGACAAACTGATGCAAGCAAGAGCAGTGACTGACAACCCTACCCTGCCACTCTCAGCCTTTTCTTATTAGACAGCCAGCTGACTACTTTGATTAAAAATATGCATGTGTGTCATGGGAAGTCACAGCTGAACTCCATCAGCCTACACTGAAACGTGCTGAACACAGTGTCCAAATGCACAGCTCTTTCAGCTGAGCTGGGAAATTGCAGCAGCAAACAAGTCTGACTGAGAACCCAGTGACCTCTGCCTGCTGATCTTCCTGCAGGACACAGGCCCAGGGCCCCTCTGGGAAGCACAGAGGAAGGAGGACCTCACAGCTTCAGGTGGTAGAAAACTGCTTGCTCTGCAAAGCTACCGGAAATAAGGCACAGCTATGCCGAGCCTCCTCATCTGAACAATGCACCAGGCACTTCAGGAGACAGGCTAAGGAAGTTACAGGAGAGGGACTACTCACTTACTGCAGTAAAAATAAGTCAAATTACAGTGCAGAGGCTCTGCCTCTTCCCTAGTTGCTAGTAAGACAGGTTAATATGTGTGTCTTGGTTTTTGTAAACATGAATATTAAAAGCACAAAGACTTCCATGGCTGCCTTAAATTCTTCCCTGTGTGTTTTCCCACAAGAGGTCACCGATCCCTTTGTTTAAGAATTACTTCAAAATTGTACAGATGTTTGCAGTTTATTTCCTCAGCAAAAACTATTATCTGGCCCAGTTGGTATGAGAAAGCCACTGGTCCCATGAGAGGTGGGGACTTTCTCCTCACAGCAAAAGCAGATACAAAAAAAGAAATGAACAAGATGACAAACTAAAGAATCTTTCTAGCTGAGAGGGCAATGCTTGAGGTACAAAAAGGAAGTCAGGTTTTTTTCAGCTTTGTTACTCCGTTACAGTGAACTTACTGTAGTCCTTTTCTTATTTCTCAGGCTGCTGACGCTGTCCCAGGAAACAGAAAAAGCTAATACACTTGGCTCATGGACTGAAAGAAGAATTTCTCTTTCCATATGCACATTATTACAATAAAGTGTATATGTGCCTTCTACCTCTAATAGTCACCAGATCTTTGTTTCATACATGACTGTTGTTCCTTCCAAGATGAACCTCCACTTTGTGGCACAGATCAGGGCATCATTCACAATGTTCTCCATCCCACAAACTATAATTTGTCCCCATGTAAATCTTGTGAGGAGAGGCAAAGATAAGATGGCTAGAGGTATACGGGAAGGTTACAATAGTGTAATGGACAAAGCCAAATTTAAAGGATTAACCTGTGCAGAGTGGAAGAGAGAGGACAAATGCTGGGAAAAGTACACTGAAATCCACCCAGGTGACTTGCATGAGAAAAATCTACATGATTACATGTTTCTGTGACTGTCATTATATCTTGGCTATAGAAGGGAGAATAAACCAGAAAGAGCTCAGACCACACCCTGATTTGCCATTCACAGTCACCTGCTTTGGAGAGACACATAAATCACATGGTTTTCTGTCTGTGTTTTTAGAAAACTGAATGCTTTCCTTAACAACTCATTATGTAAGGCAGTTCCTGCTGCCAGCATCCCACAATTCAAGAAAGAAGGGAATTGATTGCATAGAAGGGTGGAGACAAATGTACTCTCAAAGTTAAATGAGTCAGCTTGGAAAAACTAACTCAACACAACCTAAAGAGACAAAGGGACAAATCGCAATACCTTACATAAGAAACCCTCTCTGAGGGCTCAGAGCAGGGCCTGCCAGAGGCTGCTGCACGCTGAATGATGCAGAAGGCAACCACACTCACCACCTCCCCACAAGCCTCCTTCCACACCTCTACCGCTTTCCTGAAACATTTTCTTGAACAATCCACGGCTGTTGGGAGGGCAGCCCTGCCAGCTGCCTGACTGCAATCCCTTATGTAAACCTGGCAGCAAGGCTCCTGAGTGGTAAGGCAAATTATTACTTTGGATAGGGACTGAATGTACTGGCAGGACAGACTTCAAAAACAAAAAAAAAACCCTAACCTAAACAAAAATAGTCAGCTAAGCAAACAACACTAGCCCCCCTGTTTGATTTGTTCTGGCAACAGGCACCCAAGCTCTTACCACATGCCAGAGAATAATGTTAAGTTTTAAACCACAGCTGCTAAAAGGAAAGCCAACAAATAAGGAAAGTGTTTATAGTAAGCACAAACTTCTCAGAGTACAAATATATGTGTTTTCATACCTCAACAACTAACAGCAAAAATATGCAATGTCATTAAGAAAAGGGCACAGCAAGGTACATTAACCCACGCCTTATTTTAGGGAGCCTACTAGGCATGTGATGCCTTTATTTTCAGGGGACAGGCCAGATATAAGGATCTTTGTGAACAAAGTTTGATGTCAACAAATCTTCTCTTTGAAAACACGCATATGTTAGAAAGCCAGCAAAAATCTCATTGCAGCTGTGATGGCAGTCACAAACAGGAATTTATGATCTTTGACACACAAAGGCATTGATACAAAATACGGAAGGCGATGGATGGTTTACTGAACAACTGTTGTGGTGGCTCGAAGCTTCAGCTCTCAGGAATCTGAGTGTTTTTCAGTCTGGCTGCCATACACACACTGATTCCCCAGCACACGACCCCTGCTAGCAAGGAAGGGTACCCAGCTGCCCTCCTTGGGTCAACATTTCCATGCATAGAGCCCAACAGCACAGCAAATAGCCAGATGCTCTCCCACTGAGGGTTCCTCCTTCAAAACACTACCAGGACTGCAAAGAGATGCAGCTGCAGCAAGTGCTAGAACAGACATATACAACAGCAAAGCAAATTTCAGAGCCCTTTATTAGGCAAAAGTTTCAAGATGGTGTCAACCAAAGTCTGCAGACAGCATGCACCTCTGAGCCAACATCAGGAAAGACATTTCTGCTCACCATCAATTCCCTGCCTCACATTTTGACTGCAAGAAGCACCTTCCCTCCTCCCTGAAGACTCTCTCTTTTCTTTGCCCATATATGAAGTTTAGTACAAAAGGCTGACAGCTTTGCTTGCAAGAGGCCCTTCTAGCTTTGTATCCACTTAAATCATAATATATCCTACCCTTGAAGTAAAATTCATTTGCATCTATTGTTTGAAGCAGTTATTTGAAGTTTTAGTACCTCTAAACATCCAAAATCACACCAGTTCCTACTGCAATTATCTATGTTCCTTCTGAACCAGAATTTTGAGCAGAATTTTTCCTTCTAGATAGTATAAAGAAAGAGGGATCCCAACAGAGACTCTAAGCTTCACAGAGCTGCAAACCCAACCTAGTACCCTTTCACTAAAGGTCTGCTAAGGCCCAAGGGAGCCCATTCCCTCCAGGCCATACCCTATCCCCAAAGCTGCTGCCTCTCCCAGCTCCTAAGGTCTGCAGTGTGAGTCTCGTGGCTCTCAACCAGGTAAAGATAAAGTATGTGTGTGGTTCCTAGGGTCCAGAGATTTGGCTGCCCTGCTCTGAAGATCTGCATGGGAGCTCTTGCCAGAATGAGACTCACAGAAGTATGTAACAGGCTGCATATTGCCCAAAGACTTTCATCCTTCTTTCAGAGGACCAATCCCTCCTCTTCTGCCCCTTCCTATTTTTTGTTCTCCACTGTTTATGGATTTACTCAAGGGCTGTGTTACAGGTGTGCTTTTCTGCTACTGCATAATTAGAAGTTTGTCCTTGCACACAATTATAATAATGAGGCAATTTTCCAATGAACACATACATTATGTGCTAGTGGGGACTTTAGGAACATAGAGTTAATACCCCTTTATTGGTCAGAATAAAAGAATGTATCAACTTAGCAAATAACATTTTCTTAGGATAACTGTTGTGAATAGAAGGTGACACAGATTCTATGCTCTGCAATATTTTGACTGCAACTGATACACTGTGTATTTCAAATGACAACAGCATCTTCCAAAAAATCCTGCAATGAGGAATATCATACCTGCAAGGAGGGATAACATAACTTTCAATATTTAAAAAAAATGGTAAGTCAATCTAGTAGACATAGTCACAACTGTAGTTGCTACTTACTACATAGATCCCAATTTTAAGGACAACTGTATGAATACACATACTAAGAGATATTTTAAATAGTATTAAAAATTACTAATCAACCAGAAGTCTCTCATTTTCTCCCTGAAGGCCTCTACCCTAGTGTCAAATGAACCTGATTGAAAATTTATTAAAGGTTGCAGTCCTTGCTGGAGGGGGCCTTACAGGCTTAGTATGTGTGGTTATTCTTCAGTGACACTTGTGAAGTTGCTAAAGGTAGAATTCTGCATCTATTGATGTGTGTAGCCCTTCATTCTCTTCTAATCCACCCATATCATGGTATCTGAGCAGGGAAAGGGAACAAACCACAGTTGTTTTCATGAAGCAGCAAATGATTAACACTGCCAAGAACAACCTTTATTCTTTTCTAACAAAGATCATATCAAAGCTGAACAGATACAGTAATCTCACTAAAACGTATCTGATAATTACATATAATTAACGTAGCATTTATTTAAGAACTATTAGTACCTTGTGACACAACCTCCCCCAACAAAAATAGCAGTGTGTTTGCAAAGCATTTTATAATCTAGGTCAGATGCCAGAGTCTGAAAAAGGTGAAAACTCCTAATAATAGCCTTGCACTGAAATAATACCAGGTAATACCTCATTGTGGGCTTAAATTACATAGGAGTGACACAAGCCTGCCAAAAGCATGCTTAAAACCACTCTGGATACATCAGAGCACTATATTTATGCCAGGGAATAGGGGTTTCTGCACAGACACCTGTCCCTCAAATGTGTTATGTCTGCCAGAGACCTTTCTTCGCTCTTCATCTTAGGGGTGGTCCAGAGCCCTCTCTCCATCCTATCCTGCCCAACAACCTGCTGGACAGAAAACAGCAAACACTACCTGCTCTTCCTTCAGCAGCAGCAGATCATTGACACAAAAGTACCAGAAGCAAAGAGCAGTGTAGATATTCAACCCAATTAGGTAAATATCTACAGAAGTGTAATAGAGGACAGAAAACTAGGGCATTCTTGAACAATGTGGAATTATGAGAGAATTAATTTCTACAGTTTATTAATTTCCAAGGTAAAATTAGAGATGGAGATATCTTTCACCCCAAGGCCGAGCACAAAGATTAGGCTTCTGCCTAATTACAAACACATCTCATTTGGTGCTTAATGTCCTCTTATAGTATTGGCCCAACTGTTCCATACTTGCACTCTTCTAAGCAATTACACATTGACAGGAAAGTATGAATTCCTACAGTAAATAATTATGTCTTTTGGGGAATGTTCTCTTAAAAGTATGGCAGTTTTTGCAGTACCTCATGAAGCACATCAGTCACACACACCTTCCCAGACAGAAGACTCAGCAGTCCTTTGTTTCAACCCTTGAGCACTTCATTTCCCTCACACCTTGCAACACGTAGCAGAGCACAGGCAGGGGCACACTCTCTGCCGAGCTCCAGCATTCCAACACAAGAGGCTGCAGCTTCTGATCCAGCCACACCTTCTTGGCCCTGCCTGGCTGGTAGAACTGTATTGCCTTCTCAGTTTTGCCAACTGACCTGCTCTGGTAATTGTTTCCTAACTCACCTTAGTCAAAAGGAGATGGATTAATGAAGCCATGTAAACAAACTGGCTGCAGGAGCTTTGGGGGAAGTTTTGGGAGAGTAACAGACATAGCTAATGCAGCAGAACTTGAAGAGCATGAGTGCCTGCAAGGCCTAGAAATCGAATTTGACATATGTACTTCACCACCATTACTATGAAGCAAAACCTGGTGTCAGTGCATGATTTGCTAACTTGTCCTGTAAATTGAGTGCTGTCTGCCTGTGCTAGTGCTGAGAATAGCACACATCTCCTGCTTACACAGTGAAGTCACCCAGTTACGTGTCTGGCAGCACTGCCTCTGCTTTGTGTTCCTTGTTGGTGTGCTGAGACACTGTGGTGTTGTGTTTCATGACATGTAAATAGCACCATTTCCCACATTAGGCCAACTCCATATTTCAGTAGCACACTGCAATTTCCCACAGTAACCTGAATCCTTCATGTGTTGCACTAGACACAAGAGAAGAGAGAATGACAGTCTGAATTCAATATCCTGAGAACAACAAAAAGATCCTGGTTCAGCCTGATGGTCAAGGAAAAGACTTTACAAGAAAGCGAACTCTGCATCACCTGTTCACCTAATCAACAATATGCCAGCAATCAAAACTCAATACTCTTTTAGACAGATACTTATACTGATGCTTTCAACTGACAGACTCTCACAGATAAATTCAGACAGATACTCTTATAAATACTTTATATATACTTTTTCATTCTGTCTTGTCTCAACAATAGCAGTACTAGCATTGTTCTTGCTAGGTAGAGAAAATCCCCTAAAATCCCTTCCTTTTTTGACTAAGAGTGAGAATAGGCAGCCATCTGTTAAACTGGGCAGATCAAATATGCTTGATTACTCAGAGGAGACACCTGACATTTCGGTTACATCTTGTGCTTGGTGGAATTTCTAGTGCCTGATCGCAGATTAGTCCTGTCCATCTGCACCCCTTTACCATGCAGGCTGCCTTCATATGCTTGAAATTTTATGTTGGAGCGGCAAACCAAAGCACACAGCTGGCTTTGGTGTGTGTAGATTGAACGGGAATTGGCACATTAATTTGCCTTACACCCCAGCATATTTTGTAAGTGTTCAAAAAGTCAAGAGCTGGAGGTGCAGGTACAAAAGAAACAAGGAGACAAAGATAAAAAAGCAACACTAACCTGGAGAAAAACACATCACTGTTAGTGAAAGACATTTCATCTCTTAAGTCCATCTCCTTCCCACATGAGCCACTGTCCGTCAGTCGGAGGCTGACCCGAGGTATTCTGTCTGACTGGCCTGGCTGTGACATTAGGCACATTTGGTTGGATCCTTCCACTGTGGAACTGGTCACCTACGGAAGCAAGGAGAGGAAAGATTGAAACCTGACAGGAAGAAAGGCCAGAGCAGCCTTTTCAGATAACCTGTAACAGAAGGACATTCTGTACCAGTGTACAAACAGCAAAGAATAAGACAAGGTGCAAAACAGTATTATAATATACATATAAATCAAACATTCTGCTTGATAAAGGCTATTTAAAGAAAAATAAAGGTGTGCCTATTGAAAGAGCAGGAGCAAGAGTGAAATGAAGAAAAGAAAGGTAAGTAAAATAAACACTTAATTTCTGCATCAAAGGAGACAGACTAAAAAAGTTTGCACTGAATTTGCTTCTTGACATGAATACACAAACAGATGGTAAAAGCAACGATATACCTCTTCTCAACCCCTTTCCCACCCTTTTTAATGACAATTGATAGCAACCCTTGCCCTGGAAAGAAATTTCTCGAGAAGGCTGTGAACGTTCTGGATTGCTGCTCTTTGCCAAGCCAGCCAGGCCACACAGCCGGAAGCTGGCCTCACTAAATCCAAGCACAGTTTCCAAGCACCACTGAATCCACCTACAGAAAGCCAGGGTTCTTGCTCTGCCCCTTCAGGGAAGCATACAGAGCATAAGAGACAGTCCTGCATCAGACAGGTGTCCAGTATCAGTGGCAGATTAAGAATGCCCAGGGGAGAAAAGGAGCAAGTTCAGAGGTCTGCCCTTCATGCACTGCCCCAGCTTTTGGAATTCTGTGTATAAAACCTTTTTCTGACTTGGCTGTTGCACCTTGTTCACTATGTTTTAACAGCAAACATTGAACCTGACCTTTGTGATTAGATTGAGTTTTCTCTTGTGTTCACTTCTGTTTTTAGCCTTTGCAAGACCCTATGGCTGGGAATTTCACAACGTTGTTACACATTGATTAAAATAGAAAAAAACTACTTTATTTTAGATATGGTGACAGATAATCTTTCCCTTGTTTTTGAATTACGAGAATTTGTCAGTAACTCTTCCTTCCCCACCTTCCCCACACCATTCTTGACTTTATACTACTCCAGTAGTGGTCTCTAATCAGACACAAAACTTCAAGTTTATATAG
The DNA here is from genome assembly GCA_013396695.1 of Sakesphorus luctuosus. NCBI lineage: Eukaryota > Metazoa > Chordata > Aves > Passeriformes > Thamnophilidae > Sakesphorus > Sakesphorus luctuosus. The sequence continues at coordinate 200,361 of VWZD01010093.1, read as the reverse complement.
TGTCTCATTTTGCATGTCATGCTCTTGTGTTTGATCCCTTTTGCTGCTTTTCTTTATGCCTTTTAACCTTCTACCAAGTCCTTTTCAAAATGCAGTCAGAACTGCGTATGTAGGCAGATTTAGTGGTGGCTTCTCATCAAAATCTAATTTTTTATTTGCTGTTTTATTGCTTTCTGACCTGAAAGCTTTGTGAGGTTTCTGTAGTATCAAGAACTCTCCTGAAATCAATAGCTAATATGGAGCTCATCAGTGGACATTAAGTCAGCATATAGTGATGGGAATTCAACAAAGTTTTTCACCCAATACAGAGTTAAATGAGAAGCCTTCTGAAAGTCTTTGTAGCCAGTTTTTAGTTTTTCCTACCTTGAATAATTTTCTATTATCAGCACATCCAGTATTTTTCTGAGTCATTATTGAAGCAATTGAATAGCACAGATTCCAACAAAGATCCTTGAGGGACTTCACAGAAAACCTCTCTCCACTGATAAACCAATCATATCTTTTTACTGTGTTCTAATTATTAATCCATAAAAAGTCTTTCCTTCTAATCACAAGACATCTCTTAGTCTTTACAAATCTTCAATAATCCCATTAAAACCTTTTGAAAATTCAAGTGCACTACACTAACTATACCTATCCATATGTTCACAAGCTCCTCTGCGACAATTTTTTCCCTAAGGAAATAATGCTGCTGTCTCCTAATGACTTTAATTATCCATTTATTTATCAGTTCTGCTGCCTGTTGTAGTTGTTACAAATTTGTCAGACAGTACATCAGAATTTCTGACTCCTGAACCCTTTTTGTACCTAGCTTACCCTAAGATTTTTTGTAAAATTCTTTACTTGTTTCTAGTGCTTTGTTCCACTCATGGTTGCTTTCAAATGCTTTGTGTGTGTTGAAAAGTTTCACGGGACAGAAGGCTGCTTCTTACTGAGCTCTGAAGAGAATAAAATGAAAAATAAAATGTGTATCAGTGGCAAAGGGAAACCAGAGAGATATGTTGAGAGAGCGTCCCAGTTTCAGCATCTGGACTGCATGCTCTCAGTGAGATCCTGCCTTCACTGACGTCAATGGGCATTTTGCCCGAAGTCAAGATCTCACCTTTGTGCCACTGCTGGCTTCCAGCAGTACAGCAATACTCTGTTAGACCATCACCTGCAGCAGTCTCTGGCTGTTGGCACCGTGGGAACTGGGCACACAGCATGTGGACACCAGGCTGTGCCTGTCAGCTGCTACAAAACGGCAGCGTTGATGTGATTTACAAGACCATGTCTTTGGGGAGGAGGGGAGACAGGGAGCTCCACTTCAGCAGCATTACAGGAGAGCAGGGACTGTAATCTGGAGGCACTAACTCACTGAATTCTGAGGGAATGGCTGTTAAGCCATTTTTGCCCACTTAAAACTTGCAGTCAGACATTTAGCTTTTCTGCGGCTGGAGATGACTGCTGTCTGTCATGCTTGCACAAGGACAAAGAATCATAGAATTGTTTAGGTTGGGAAAGACCTCTAAGATCATCGGTCCAACCATTAATCTAACATTGCCAAGTCCACCACTAAAACATTTCCCTAAATGCCCCATCCACACATCTTTTAAATAGCTCCAGGGATGGTGACTCAGTCACTTCCCAGGGCAGCCTGTTCCATTGCTTGATAACCCTTTCAGTGAAGAAAGTTTTCCTAATATCCAATTTAAACCTCCACTGGAACAATTCAAGGCCATTTCCTCTTATCCTATTGCTTGTTACTGGGTAGAAGAGGCTGATCCCCACTTCACTACAACTTCCATTCAGGTAGTAGTGAAGATCTCCCCTCAGCCTTCTCTTCTGCAGTCTAGACAACTCCAGTTCCCTCAGACACTCCTCGTAAGAGTTGTGCTCCAGACCCTTCACCAGCTCTGTTGCCCTTCTCTGGACACGTTTCAGCACCTCAATGTCTTTCTTGTAGTGAGGGGCTCAGCACAGGACACAGCACTCAAGATGTGGCCTCACCAGTGCTGAGCATAGAGGGACAATCACTGCCCTGGTCCTGCTGGCCACACTGTTGCTGGTACAGGCCAGGATGCCATTGGCCTTCTTGGCCACCTGGGCACTCTGTGGCTCATGTTCAGCCAGTTGTTGACCAGCACCCTCAGGTGCTTTTCTCCCGGGCAGCTTTCCAGCTGCTCTTCCCCTAGCCTGTAGCACTGCATGAGGCAGTTGTGGCCAAAGGGCAGGACCTGGCACTGAACCTGCTGAATGGTCTTGGCCCACCTATCCAGATTCCTCTGTATAGCCTTCCTAATTCTCCAGCAGGTCACCTCTTACCATAGCCTTTTGATGCTACTTCACCATCACCCACCAGAGCTGATGTCATGCACATCAAAAAAGTTCTTCACCAGAGTAACAAAAATAGTCACTATACATAAGCACAAACCTCTATAAACTAGAACAGATCCTACACACTGTTCTGTTACTAATTTATAGAAGCACCATGTGGCTGTAAGCAAAACAGGCAACTTCCATGATGTACTACATATGCCAACAGTCAGTGACACCTGGGAAACAGTAGGACACCAGCCTTTCCACCCCTGCCCTACCATGTGCATCCTGATTTCAAGAATGCAATTAACAAAGCCAAATAATTTTACTACCAGGTATTGTAGGATCTGTCTTATCCAACAAGAAGCGCTAGGGAACAGGCAACATCTGCTGAACAGCATGTATCAGAACCCTTCTGTGCAAATTGTTAATGAAATTTACACTCATTTACAGATGCTCCTCGTATTAGAGAATTCCATGAAAAAATCTATTTATTATTCTAGTGCTCTAAAAGAAAAAAAAATTGGTTCAGTCTTCAATTCTTCTCATTTTCTGGCAGTGACAGATCACTTGGATGCAGGCACTTCCAACAAAAGGCATGCTAATCATGTACAAGTTCAGCAGGAAAATTCTGTTTGAAAGATCATATTCACATTTAGGATTACCACTGCATTTTTAGGGCACTTCAAAATCATTAAGAAGTGGAAGGAACCAGTGTTGTCCATTTTCTGTTCCAGATGACCTATAAGCTTGTATTTTGACAGCTCTGGAAAACAACATCATAGCACTGTAGTTATTTCTTTCACAATACAGTCTGCAAGTAATAGCAACTTATATCTGAATTGAACTTAAATTGACTTTCTTTCTGTATAAAACTGCTTTCAGCTTTATCAGTACAAAAATACACTGAAGAGCAGGGAGTTGGACTCAATGACATTTATGGGTCCCTTCCAACTAGAGATCTTCTACGATTCCATGTAGAAAAAAGTACTCCTCAAACTCATATGCATTAAAGTTTAAATGAAATTTTTCACGTAAGTATTGTGTCCTTAATCCTTATCAACAATAGGAAGGTACAGTGTTTGCCATTGCCTTCTACAGTTTTACTGACCCTGTGAAAAAGCCACCTGAAGAACTACCATAACAGCAGCACTTCACTGGGGTGCCAGAGAGATGAATATGTGTCAGTGGGTAGACAAAGAGTTCTGTAATCTGAATTCCTCCCAAAGCAGATTAAAGAACTACAGTCAGAGGCAGCTTAAATGCTTTCCTAAGTGGTGGAGCTCTCAAGAGAGAATTTTTTTGGCAGATCTCTTTGTTCGTACACATGCCTAAGGTTCAGTCACTTAGTTTGAGAACATTACCTTACAAAGCGCGGACATCTTGCAAAACAGAAATGCTATAGGTTATGGATTTCCAAGATGATTCTGGGAAGACAACCACATTTAGCTGTTAAAATGACAGAAAAGAGAAAGAAGTGTGTAATAAATAGAATGGAGCCAGAGTCTTTACAGTGGTGCCCAGTGGCAAGAGCCAACTGGCACAAGTTTTGAAACACAGGAGGTTCCCTCTGAATATAAGGAAACATTTTTTCACTGGGAGGGTGACAGAACGTGGCCCTGTGTAACTTGCTGTAGAGGAGCTTGGGCATGAGGTTTGGGCAACATCACCATGACAGTTCCCTTCAACCTCAACCATTCCAGAGATTTTTTAATTTCCCCTTTGACAATTTCCTCTATTCAGCAAATGAACCAAATATATGAATTGCTGCATACTGAGATGCTTAATGTAGTGTGGCATCTGTCAAAGCAGCGCTTTGTCCCAGGCGCAGTCTAAGTACTATGGTCTGCCAAACAAATCTATACATCTTTGTAAATACATAAGAAGCTTCACTTGGAAGATGACACCGATAAATCCAAGGACAACCCTAGAGAAGAGAAATATTTTTGTTGAAGAACAAGTAATCTGATTTTTTCCCCTGAAGTTTTTTCTCTGGTGAAGCTTAACCCCAAACTGCATTTGACAAAGATCAGACTTAGCCCGAATGAGGTATGTTGTGGGCTGTTCCATTATAGCTACAGGCTGTGGCTGCTGAAAGCGTGGGCTCTGCTGAAATACCCTAATTTGTAATTTCAAATACACCTTCATTCCATCTAAATAGAACTAAAATAGTATCAGGTGCTACTGACAATCAAAGGGACCAGCACAGTAAAGGATACTCAAAACACCAAAGAGCAGAAAAACTGCAAAGCAGAATTACACTATACATCCTGCATTTGGCTTTCAAGTTTTGTTGTCTCAAAGTTCAGATGCAAGTAACTGTGTTTGCAGTCTTAGTAGAGACTAGACAGTTTTATGACCACTATAAACATATGTCATAATGATTGTTGAAGAAAGTGCAAGAAAACCTTTTCCATAGAAGCACAATCTGACCAGTCAAGGTGGCATCATTGCCAATACCAAGATTCTTCATAAATGACTGGGTGCATCACAGAGATGTTTCATCTCCCTATGAGGTGTCAGGAGTTCCTGAGTTCAAAGATCAAAGATAAATATACCATGTATTCTAAAGATCTGACGTGGTGTGGTGACTAATCTGTCTCTGTTCTTGAAGGGACTGCTCCACATCAAGATGAATCCGGAGAGCCCTGTGCATATGAATCAACATGGTGTGAAGACACAGATCCTTGGCATAGGTCATCCTGCTTTTCTGAGTACTTCACTCATGTTCTCCAAGAGGAAAAACATGTCCCAAGCTATGCATGAACATGGAAATTATTGGACAATTCATAGCTGTTTCAGTAAGTAAAAATGAAGTGTAAATGCAGAACTTTTGGAAGAAACTAGCTGTGAGTTTGTATTTAAATGTCATAATTGAAAGGATAGTAAGGATATTTCTAAAAGGTTATCCTCAAAAAAATGAGGTACTTAAATAAAAGAATGTGCTGTATATGTTTCAATGCTGCATAAGTATACTATTCTATGCAGGGAAATATGGAATGCTGTTTTTTTTCTCACTCTGGTCTCAGTTTGGCTATCAGCACAAAGCTTACCTGTCCATCTATCCACTGATCAGCATTACCTCTGCTTCATGACTGACTGAGAAAGAGAGACCATTAGCCAGCTGTACCTCCTGCCTGACAGCTAACCAACCTGATTCAACCAGTTCCATCCTGTAAAATAACCAGAGAATGACACATCTGCCAAAGTTGACCCAGCTTGGTATTTGGCTACTGATACCTCTTGAAACAAATATATTCCATTCACTCCATTTAAAACCACCAACTACTTCAATGAGATTTCTAATCACACATACACAGAGCTGTAAGCCCTCTCCCAAAGTTACTTAATGGTAACGACACTGACAGTGAATTACACCAGGCCCTTGTTAAGACATGCAGACTTTTGCCAGAGTGGTTTAGGTCATCCAGAACTATCCCAGAGAGCCAGGTGGAAATTCCTTCTGTGACAGCAATGCCCTTCAAGTCATTCAGTGAATACAACAGGTATTTATGGTGTACTTCTGCTGTTGTCCAAAACTTCATAGTGCAGCCAGTCCTCACACAACACCAGCTTCATCACCATTTTACTGCAGTCAGGGACCTCTTGGATGACTGTGGATGGGATGAATTTCCTGCAGCTGTGAGTACCAGATATCTTTCAGGCCCAAAGGGCTTTCAAAGGCAGGGATAACTCTGCAGTGCATTTTTCACTTACATTCACTTGCCATTTCTTGTATTATTCTCTCACTTTCTATTCCTATGCTCCAAAGGAGAGCCTGATTACATTACTGGTCATGGCATGCAATTTCTGTGTATGCAGAAGGAAGTGCCAAAGTCGTGGTTTGAGTGCTTTGTGGACTACAATAGTAGGGACAAAGATGTCAGAGTGGCTGTGGAATGACATAATCTAAACGTACCTAAACTATGCTTGCATTTTTTTATGTAACAGTAGAGATTAAGGCAAGGGAAGAACTACATATGTCATCTGTCTGGACTTCTGTAAAGCCTTTGACATGGCCCCCCACCACATCCTTCTCTGTAATTGCAGAGATTGACTTGATGGATGGACTGTTTGGTGGATGAGGAACTTGCTGGATGGTTGCATCCACAGAGTAGTGGTCAATGGCTCAGTGTCCCGGTTGAGACTGGTGACAAACGGTGTCCCTCAGCGGTATTAGGACCAGTGTTGTTTAGTGTCATCAATGACACAGACAATTGGATTAAACATACCCTCAACAAATTTGGAGATGACACCAAGCTGGGTGGTGCTCTTGACACACCTGAAGAACAGGATGCCACCCAGAGAGACCTGGACAAGCTCAAGAAGTGGGCCCAAAGGAATCTCATGAGGTTTAACAAGGCCAAGTGCAAGGTGCTGCACCTGGGTCAGGGCAAGCTGCAGTATCAATACAGGCTGAGGGATGAACAGATGGAGAGTAGCCTTGCTGAGAAGGACTTGGGGGTGATGATAGATGAGGCGCTGGACATGACCCAGCAATGCGCACTCGCAGCCCAGAAAGCCAATTGTATCCTGGGCTGTACCAAAAGAAACATGACCTGTAGGTTGAAAGAGGTGATTTTGCCTCTCTACTCTGCTCTGGTGAGACCTCACCTGGAGTACTACAGCCTGCTCTGGGGTTCTCAGTACAAGAAAGACATAGATCTGATCGAGCTGGTGCAGAGAAAGGCCACAAAAATGATCAGAGGACTATAACGCTTCTCTTATGAGGAAAGGCTGAGAGAGTTGTGGTTGTTCAGCCTGAATAAGAGACAATTTCAGGAAGACCTTATGCCAGCTTTCCAGTATCTAAAAGGGAGCTTATAAGAAAGCCAGAGAGGAACTTTTTACAAGGGCAGATTGTGATAAAGAAGGTATATTCGCATTAGATATAATAAATAAGAACTTTTTTACAATGATAGTGGTAAAACACAGGAACAGGTTGCCCAGAGTGGTGGAGGATGCCCCAGCCCTGAAAACATTCAAGGTCAGGTTGGACTGGGCTCTGAGCAACCTGGTCTAGTTGGAGATGTTGCTACTTATTGCAGGGAGGTTGGCCTAAATGGCCTTCAAAGGTCCTTCCAACCCCAAACATTCTATGATTCTAAGACCTTAAGCTTGGACTAAGCTTAAAGCAAGAGAACAATTGCCTTTAGCAAGGCTGCTGTCTTACTAAAATGGGCTTGTGTTCAAACATTTGCCAAAACAGAGATTCCATTCAGAAAGTAATTACATGTAAAAAGATAATTAAAAAACACCTTGCTTCATCACTTCATCTACCACCTACAATATTAATTTTAAAACAACATAGATGTATTACAGTTGTGAAGTTCTCACATTAAAGATGCTTCATGGTCTTAAATTACTGCCACTGGGAGACAAAGATCAGTAACTCTGTAATCCTTACCAGGTTTAGCAGAGAGTCAACACATACTTGAAAAACAATTCAGTTACCAGCTCTCTTCCATACTCAGAACCAAGCCTGAAATCCTTCCCTGATTAACTGCCACACTGAAATCATAAAGTCACGATAAATGTGGTCATCCTTACAATATGTGCAGCTGCCACTGCCAAATTTGGGTCTCTCTTACTCTACTTGTATTTTTAGGCACTGGATCATTAAAACACCTCCTCCGTACTCTGCCCTACTCAGATATCAAAGTTATAAATTTGATGCAATCCAAAAGTGTATGAAGCTTTAAAGTTCTATGAAGTTCTGATGTTTTATGCAAATTTAAATGTCTTAATAAGCATAAGACTCTTTGGATCCAAGAGCTTACCATTATCGTCCTTTAAACCACATCCTAGTCCTGCTCGTCAAACCTCATTTCCTTTTATGACAAAGGTAACCCACCTAGCTGATCAAGGGAAGCCAGATGATGGATTTCAGTAAAACTTCTGATACTGTCTCTCACAGGATCCTCCTGGACAAAATGTCCAGCACCCAGCTGGATAAACACATCGTGCAGTGAGTAAGTAACTGGCTCACAGGTTGAGCATAGAGGGTACCAGTGAATGGGATGATATCTGACTGGTGACCTGTCACTAGTGGGGTCTCACAGGGCTCCATCTTGGGCCCTGTGCTCTTCAACATCTACATGAACAACTTGGATGCAGGACTGGGAGGGATACTAAGTATGCCAAAGACACTACATTGTGAGGAGCTGCTGACTCATTCGAGGGTAGAGAGACCTCGAGAAATTAGAGGACTGGGCACTCATCAATCCTATGAAATTCAACAAGGGAAAGTGCTGGATTCTGCACCTGGGATGGGGCAACCCTGGATGTATGTACAGACTGGGGAACGAGATGTTGGAAAGCAGTGCCATGGAAAGGGACCTGGAGGTCCTGGCTGATGGCAAGTTGAGTCTGAGTCAGCAGTGCCCTGGCAGCCAGGAGGGCCAACTGTGTCCTGGGGTCATCAGGCACAGCATCACCAGCCGGGTGAGGGAGGGGATTGTCCCGCTCTGCTCTGCACTGGGGCAGCCTCACCCTGAATGTTGTGTGCCATTTTGGGCACCACAATATAAGAAAGATCCTAAGGTCTTAGAGACTGCCCAAAGGAGGGCAATGAAGATGGTGAAGGGCCTTGAGGGGAAGCTGTATGAGGAGCAGCTGAGGGCACTTGGTCTGTTCAGCCTGGAGAAGAGGAGACTGAGGAGAGACCTCATTGCAGTCTTCAGCTGCCTTGTGAGAGGAATTGGAGGGGCACAAATTGATCTGTTCTCTGTGGTGAACAGTGAGAGAACCTGAGCGAATGGCATGAAGCTCAGTCAGGGGAAGTTTAGGTTGGATACTGGGAAAAGGTTCTTCACCCAGAAGGTGGCTGGGCACTGGAAAAGGCTCCTCAGGGAAATGGTCACAGCACTAAGCCTGACAGAGTTCAAGAAACATCACCACAGCCTCTGTATTTGGCAGAAGCCACCACAAACACAACTGTTTAAATGCTTGAAAGTAAATATACACCTAAAAGCTTTACAAACACTGCATGATTCCAGAGGTAAGAAGCTAGCAAATGCTCTCAGAAAGTCTATGAAATTCAAGCACAGCTATGCAGATAATGCATTTCTAGCTCCAGAGGTAGTTTTACTTGTCACTGGCTGTAAATTCCATAATTTTGTTACAGTAAACTTTCCCAAGGTTAAAATCATGCCTCCCATAAGTCAGTCAAAGCAGATTCAGTGAACAAATTCTGAATTTTCCCTGGATAAACATAAAAACTGTACACTCCAGAAAGATGTAATTTGAACCCAAAACTATACTGTCCTAAAAACATTCAAATTCAAGAAATCAATTCAGTGTAAGATTATCTTCAAATCTGTGACTTTCCATGGTACACACACAATAGGAGGTTGCTGGAGTGAACCAGCAGGCCCTTTTTCTGCAGGGAGCCAGGCACATTTGCCTAAGAGAATCCCTTCAGCCTCCTGCCCCATGCAGCTCTACAGGCAGCTTTGCCAAAATGCTGCAGACATGCAGCGTGCATGGGATGTAAGCCAAAAGCGACAAAATGTATGGGCCTCAAGCCAGAAGATCCAACCAGCTCCCAGAGATTGCCAACTGCTGGGTGGCATCTGTTTGCCAAAGGAAGCCTAGTGCAGGCAGTGCTCTGAATTGGGGTGAAGAGACCTTTATCCAAGTGGAGAGGAAAATGTGGGATTGACATACACTTTGCAAGTCTGGAGTCTGCAGTGCAGCAGAGAACAGCATCTCACAGTACAGAATACCATCCTGCAGCCGAGTGCACGGCCATTTCACTGCAAATTGGAATGGAATGCTTAAAGTCTGATTTGGCAACTGCACCCATCAATGAGGCATCTCAGCAAAACACACACTGAGGACTCCTTGATGGACTACATAAAAATTCAAAAGCAAAACAAGCATGTATGTGTTCACACTGGAGAGATACAACACATAGTTTCAAAGCAATACACAGGGAAAATTGCATAATAACAAAAATAACTCCTCCTTTTTGAGATAATACCACATTCCTTATGCATATGTTTTTCAGGACAATATGAAATAATCCTCTCTTGTATTCCTTCCTAGAGATTTTCATCAGCTTACGTTTTGGTGTGTACTGTCTTTGTGTCACTGCACTGAGAAAGACTCTAACCTTTGGATTTGGTGTTTTTTTAAAATTTTCTCTTTTATATTTATGTAATCCCTGCATCATACAAACTGCTGGTAACCTAAATCTGCTCCTTGTATAAGCCTGTTGCCACATACTCTTGCAAAGTCACTCACAAATTCGTTTTTTGAGCTCCAAGGATCTCAAACTCCCACTCCAGCTCCTGCGTCTGTACTCTCAGGCAAGGCACTAACAGCAGAATGGATGTATGTTGTCTTGTGCATGTATCAACAACAACATCCAGTATAAAACAGGGGCAAAACAGCCTCGTAAGTAAAACCTGCTAGTGGACTGTAAATGGTATTTACCTTTCTTTTCTTTGCATTTCTGTTTCACAGATGGTGACTGGAAAGATGGATCTTACCTACCACTGCTTCGCCACAGCAATGGACTACTTCTCATGGCCTTTGCTCCATAGTGGGAGCTCTCCTTCAGCTTCAGCACTTTCAGGCAGTATCAAGCACGGAGATGAGATATGAGGCATTGTACTATCTCAAACTACCACGTGAAGCTCTGGCAATGAGTCCCAAGGTTGGTTTCATAAACAGATACATTGCACCAACCAGGAATTCTGTCACAGGCTCCAACAAAGGCAACTGGACACTGAACATCAAGAACCACTGTAAATCACTGTTGGGCATCCTTAGGTGGGGCCAAGCAATTGCTACTGAACAGTTGGTCTGTACCAAGTCCTTGTGTGGATGTATCTAGCCCATGGCCAGAGCATCAGTGTATACCCAGCCTCAGTCACTGTCCTGAATGTACAGTCAGAGCGTCCCCACACAGATATCAGAAGTTATTTGTATCCAAATCCCAAAGTTCTCATCTGACTACACTGCTGGGACACTGCTCCTCTGCAAATAATTTCTGCCTTTCATTCTATTGGTTTCTTTGGACACTCATAGCTTGAACAGAAGACGTATCAAGAGTAAGAAGCACAAATATAGCCAGATGATCACAATCAAAGGAGAGATGTAGGAATGAACTCAGAAGACTGACTATGGTGATGATTCCTGTTTTCAGTTTCCTACAGTGCAGACTTTCTGCCCAGTCAGAACAATACTGAGAGCAATAAAAACCGTGGTAGGTTACTGTAGTTTCAATGGGCATGATTTGGTATTTCAATATATTCTTAAAATACATGTCACCTCTGGTGAAGGAATCTTACAGCAAAAGCTATGTAATTATATGTCATGCTGTTTAAGGACAAATGTTAATGAGACCCATCAAAAACAAGAGAACAGAGGTAAGGCAGTACAGCACCCATCACATTCCTCTATCCCTCCTGTTGGCTAATTGTTTGAGGTGTAAACAAGTAAGTGTTTGCCAAAGGATTTCTTTCTTAGAAAAATGTGAAGCTGTGCCAAAATTCAGAGCTGTTCCACTGAAGTCCATGTAAGTAGCTTGGAAAGTTTCAAACAAGCTGCTGAGAAACCTGTCTTTCTCCATGTATGGTACTTCTCCTGTTCACAGTATGACAATGAATTACACAGTAATGAAAGAATTTGCTGCCTAAAAGACACTGTTGGCACTGGCCTGAACTGTGCTATATCCCATGAACTGCAGGCAGATCTTTCAAGGAAAATAGATTAGTTTTACCTCTGTATTTCTTCTGCTCGGCAATACCACATGGCCCACTCATTACTGAGGGAACCTGCACAACTAAGATGATGACTGTAAAGGCTACTCCAGCTACCCACCCTTCAAGCCTTTTTCCTTCTCAGCAATAAAGAATGCTGTTTACAAACTGTAAAAAAGGCAGGTTCAGGCCTTAGGAATTTTGAACAGAGGTGGAGCAGCACTATCAGGCATACCAATAAACTGGCACTAAACGTGCCCAAGCTCAACTAGCACATTTTTATGGCACTCTGAATCAACACAGGGTAATAGAGATAAGCTGAGACTCCACTAGAAATGCCATTAGATCACAGAACAATCCACCAAAAAAAAAAAAGACAAACCAAACTAGAAAAAGGAGTTAAAAACACATCCTGTACTCTAACAGAATATTCTAGGTGATCTCATAGGTGTTTTCTACTTCCCATTTTCATGGCATTGTGTCTTTATTAAAACTATACCTCCAATTGTAAGCACAAGTAATCGTAGACAAATGACTTAAGTGAGTCACGTAGGTGTGTTAGATCAGATTCTTCTGCCATTTGCTAGCAAAAGTTAGAAATCAAAATTCCTGCAGTTAACGTAGGACCAGGCTTGCCACTGACTGAATGCTATTAAGATAAGCATGCAACAGTCAGGGATTGCAGGAATCATGCAGTACAATAATTGCTTTTATTATGTTGAATAGAGATGAAAAATGAGAAGTGCATGAACTAAAAGCAGAAAACCCTCTGGCAGCGTACTATTAACGGCTGCATCATAGATTCTGTAATAGCAGACATAGATTGATGTGCTTCAGTCTAGAAATTTATTTAGTTTGCACACAATATGCTTCCAAGGACGCAGGAGATCCACCTGCTGAGAACACAGCAAGCAGCACTAACTAAGGACCTATGAAACATTAACCTCCAGAAGTCTGCTCAATACAGGCTCTGGCAAGAGGTCTTATTTACACCCGACAGAGTGCATGCAAGTGTATTTTTCTGGTTCTCTAAGAAAATATCTTTTTACAGTTTATTCTAACACTTGCAAATCTCTTGTCCCTTACCTATCATCCTTCAGTTTATGATGGTCTTCACAAGGCGAACATTCCTTACTACAACATTATACCACTTCTCCTAGAAACTGGCTGTTTTCTTTTACTTTGAACTATACAGCATATCTTTATGGTTAAGTAAGAACTCACCACCATTAAAACAAAAGATACTAGTGGAAAGACAAAAGTCAGGCAGGCCTAACAGTCACATTTGCAGGCTGCTTAAGTTCCTAGGCTACTTGGAAAACTTACAACAAACAAAGTAAAACCAGAATCTCAAACACAGTTCAAGCTGAGAATCCACTGTTGTCAATGTTTTGTTCTTGCATATTAGCTCCTCAAGGACTGGCAATCTGTTTGATGTTATCCTTTAAAATCCATGAAGTAGAAAGAACACGTGCTCATTTCCAATAATATGTCATACTGCAGTAACTAAGTATGTTTTGGAATATATTTTATTTTTCTAAACATGCTGTAAACTTGCAGATTAAAAAAAAAGTCAGTTAAGATGTTTTTAAATACAGTTATATTGAATCCTAATTCCACTAACATAGATTAAATAGCTGTACATCTTCAGAAATTTGACTCTGTTGCTCTCAGAACACTCTCTGATTTTAGGATTCAAACAATAAACCTAAGTCATAGTTTTCAAATGCAAATATTTAAAGTCAGGCACTTGTACTCCACACAGAGTACTAAAGATTACAAAATGTAGTCAAGTTACATTCACAAAGACTTAAGGAGCACTTATCTGTGTTTCTGTTAAGGAAGATTATGTGATTACACCAACCTTTGCACTTGCATAAAAATAGTATTATTACATAATTACCTATGTGCATTTTTGTGCATCTCTCTATTACTGAAGCTTGAGAATTCTTTGAGACTTTCAGCATTGCTTCTGAAATTTGTGAAACCGTGGGATGAAATCTGTTGTGCTTTAATGCCTGGTTTCCTTTAAAACCAATGACACAGCTACTATACAACTGGGATAAATGAACTTAGAGCCACAAAATGACTAGCATATATCCCACGCAGAAGTACTACCTGAGCATCACTCTTCTAACCATTACTGATCTCCACAGAACATTCTAGGGAGTAAGGCTTATTAGCAATTGCATACTTTCCATTCTCATGTGAAGAAAAAAACCTCTGCAGTACGTCATATTGGATACAAAGCAAACAAGCTCATTCTTGCTTAACAGTGTGTGTTCAACAACAGTATAACAGTTTGTATATGAAAAATTACCCAAGCCCAGCTTGCTGCCAATAGCTGCCAGCGACCACCTCTCCATCTCATACTTCCCAAAACCTGCCTAAACTAAAGTACCTACTCACGATGTCATCAAGTCCGATCATCAAGCCCCAGGACAGTTACTAAGGGAAATTTTCTATCATCTAGAGCGCTTGGTCCAAAGTGAATAGTCAGCATCTGTACAGGACACTGCCAAATCCCAGATTTTGAACTAAGTTTCTTTAATGATTTTCACACAAGAATTGACAAGATCCCAGGCAAAGCCAGAGAACCCTTAATTTCCTAACTTTGACAAGGAATACTTATTGGCAAATAGTCCAGTCAGAAGTCTATCAGCATAAAGCAAAACTTCTAGTTATTTCCTACATCTGAAAATGTAGCAAACTTAGAGACTTGCAGATCTTCCTAAACTTACACTGTAATAGTAACAGCAACAACTTCCATTGGCCCACTCTAAATATTGGACTCATTTTCCGTATTACCATCATATCAAAACTCCTCAACTCTTTGTATCACTCAAACAGCTCAAGAAGACTCTAAGCTCCCTCGGGCATGCCTGAGACAATTTTTTATCTCTGGGTTAAATATAGTAGTACTTCCTGACCCTAAAATAAGATTCTGAGCTAAGACTTTGCTACAAATGCTAGGAATTAGCAGAAACCATTACAAAGCACAGCTGAATTGTTCATCACCCCCAAAACCTAAAAGAACTCATCTCATTCAAATCCCAGCCCGCCATTCTTACACCTAGATTGGGTGAATTATACTGGCCCAAGAAACAGGTCCTCTTCCTGCAGAAGGCTATTGCATTAGTAAAGAAATCTCTCTCTGGCAGATTCTTTGCAAGTCACACAAAATGCAGATTTTACAATGCATGAGACTTCACCTCAATAAAAGCTTTAAACCAATTAATTATGAATACCTCAGTGATTAGGGAAGATTAGAACATCCCTAGAATACTCTTTGACCTGTTTATTCTCCAAGAGAATAATCCTTTCACATGAAAAAGTGCTAACACTAATAAAGACAGGTGGTTGAGCACTCCGGAGCTCCTCACTGCATCCGGCATGAATGAAGAACACCACTGGTCAAAGATATCCTTAAAGGAGAGACTAAATCACAGGCAGGATATAAGACACTTGGCAGTTTCTCTTACTCAGTTACCCTTCCTGCACTTACTTCTCTTTATGTTCATCTCTTCAGACAGACAGACCAAGCAGGATTATTTGTGAAAGGGTGAGAGTATTCAATTACATATTTGTTTTCAATTGCGTACTTGAATTAATTTTAGGGAGATGACTAACATCAGCAGAAAAGACTGAGATAGAACCCAGCACTAAAAGACATGGCCTTTCACATCCTGAACAGTTGTTGGCACTACTGACTCTGTATGAGAACCTTGGCAATCTTTTTCCAAATGTCAGTGGAATGAGGAAATATTTGCTAGAGTAGTCCAGTCATTCATTATACTTTTTCTTCAAATAGAATAAACTGCACTGGTTCCTTTATCCATTGCTGTTATTAAGTAAGAAAGATTCATATAGCATACTTGCATCTTACATTGTTGTCTGTCTTGGATGCAAAGTTCAAAACTTGCATTTTTCCTTTTCAGCAAATTGTTGTATGGGCATAAAAATTGTGAAGTTTCAGACTCAGACAACTGTCATCCCAGAAATACTGAACTGCACAGTCAATTTATAGTTCTTTGTATCTGTAGCATGCTATCACACTGTAACACAAGGCTTCAAATGCATCCGATTATGATTGCTTATGGAAGGAATTAGAAAAAAAATCGTTACCACAAAAAATGGCTATACATTGTGCTGTATTTTAATGAGAACAATAAACTTATTAGCTGATAATTTCATGTTCCAAGATGTCTTTGGAACAATCTCATTATTAATGCTGCACTCATCCTCTCCTTCCACTTGATTTGGTAGTCAATCTCTTTCTGGTCTCACAAACTGCATAATCAGAGGAAACTAGCCAGGAAGGTCTTAGTTCAAGTTTTAAATGCTGCTAGAAAGCATCAGACCTATTTTTTAGCTGTTAATATGTAGAAGACCACCTTAATTAAAAGAAATTTGAACTTAATCAATGTGAAGCTTTTTCTTAACTAAAGCCCAAATTAGGTTTTTTACAGAAACAAGGCATCAGATTCCCTTCTGGAATAAAGAAAGTGCTCCTCGGATATCATCAAAATGTCATCCAATGCACCGTATCAAAGTATTTGGCCTTGTGCCCCAAAACAGAAAAGCTATTACACGTAATTGTTCACTGACTTTATGCCAGGGCTTTGACAGCAAAACCAGTTGTTGTCAGTGTAGTGATTAGGCTGCAAATACCAATAGTAATTTTTCATCAGAAAAAACCCACCAGCATGGTGGCTTGTAGGGGTCATGGGTGGTGGAGGGAAGATGGATTGTTCACCACCTCCCTAAGCTAAATCAAAAAAAAAGTCAAAAAAGGGTGACCTTCAAATGACACTAGTAAAAACCGTGTTTTTAACAAACAAAAGGAGTCAGCTCTTCACATGAGAGGAAGCAATTTGTGGCACACTTTTCCAGATGACATTTGGAAGCAAAAATCTTACACACGTGTAAGAAAGACACAAGACAATTACTCTATACATCACTAAATGCACAAACCATTTCAAGAGCAGGAAAAACCTCCAACAATAGTCAAAAATTGGTAGAAAAAATGAAGAAAACACACTGTTGTTCTACCCTCCCTCCTCCCTGGACATCTGCTTATGGGCAGTGTGGGAGGCAGGACACTGCACTAGATGGATCCCAAGTCTGAGCCAGTACAGCCACTCTTATTTATGATGAGCAACCATTAAGAGGATTATTCAGTGGATTCTGTGCTCCAAATGACTGCAGAAATGATGCATTAGCTGATTGCACTGGGACCTTCTGCAACAGCTGACTCTTTACTGGGTCAGCAGCTGTACACCACAGAGGAAGGGATATTCCATTTCCCTCATCAGCTCTCCATGAAACAGTGCAGTGCAGCCTCTGCTTCACGTGGGTGTCACCAGGGTCACACCCGCAAATTTTCCCAAGGCTACAACAAAAGTGCACAACTAGGTTGTGCATGGAGCAGTGCAAAAGAAACAGTGAATTTAAGAGTTCCTGCCTCTTCCTTCATTTGATGTTGGAGTGGCGAATATGCCATCCCCTGTACTAAGTTTCCTGGAGCACAGCAGGGCAGATGTGACAGGAAGCAGCACTGTCAAGGGTGCCAATGGAGAACCAAAAGCGTCCTGCAGCAGTTACAGAGCTTTGTACACACAAGATGAAAACAATATGGAATCTCTCCCCTCTGTGATCATGCAAAACAGCTCATGGCTGATTAAGGCTCTGAAAGACATGTAAAGTATCAAATACTATATTATTTCTAAGACAAAACTGTGTAGCCAATGGCATGGGGATCTTCAAAGGCATTTTCTAATTCTTATGGTCACAGGTATTTTCATGAATGTTAACTGGATGGAATAACTATTTCTTATTCAAATATCAGTTCACAGAGTCATCATTCAGTGACACAGGTGCCTTCAGGAAAAATACAGAAAATAATTTAACATGAACAGAAATAATTAAAAAAATCTCTTCACAATGTGTTAGGTATCCTTTCCATATTGTACCCAGAAAGTGATGAAAACATCCTTGTTAGAGGAGGGAACAATGTCAGTAAAGGTGACATACAAACCATGTAGCAAAGATTGAAACAGCTAGTATTTGCATATGAGATTTTTGCCTTGGCTGTTATTAACATGTAGATACCAGGTCAGCTTTTTTCTACCTGCTGTTCTACCTTGCCATCATTTATACTACACTTTAATAACCAGAATTCAGCAAAGCTGTTTCAGACAGAAGTGATAAAAAGCAGAACTTCACAGTTTGCAAAAAAACACTACACTGCTTTTCAATACAAAACTAACACCCTATTCAGTTCACCTTTCATTTCCTTTTGTTCTCCCAAGACTATTTATATGTATGACCTTTTACCTGAGACAATATCTCTTAATAAATAGCTAAAGGTTACTCTGTTCTGCATCAGTACAACCTTAACTCACTGCACTTACTGCCATAAAACACACACAAAGGTCATCAATTGTTATACACAAGCAAGATAGAGATGTGGAAATCCATTAGTGAGGATGCAATATAGAAAAGGAAATGACAAACACGGTAATAATCCCATGGTACACCCCACTGCTGCCAAATCCATCTGTGGAATATCATGGTATTTTCTAGGAGGAAGAGGAAAATGTGTCCCCAGCCACCCAGAAGGACTAGTTACTGAATGCTGCAAAAAGTTAAACTGGAAATGCCACGATCAAACATAATTCTAGAATTTGTAAAAGGTCACAAAGACTTCACTACGGGAAAATATTCACCTTCCATGCCCATCCCCACATTCTGCAACTAAAACATCCCTTAATTATTGGCACTGTTACTGGCACAAATCCAAAACAGCCCCATACTAGCTACTACGAAGACAATTAACACCAGCCAAAACGAGCACATCATTGTATATTAGCTGTCAGGGTTAAGGTCTCATCCAATGGGTTAATGAACACACCTCAGCTTCTCATGGCTGAGGTACAAGTAAGGAGCCTGCAGCAGAATTTAAGATCAAAAAAGCAAATCAAACATTTACAAAGTGACACAAGACTGCTCTCTTGCTGGGTTTACTGACTGTGTGTGTGCGTGCATGCATGTGTTCAGTAACAACAGGGCTCAGAGCAGTTCCAAGGGAACATTCTATTCTACCTTGCAATTTGGAAAACTGGAGTCTGATTCATCTATTTACTGTAATGTTATTCATAAATAGAAAAAGCATGAACCAAAAGAAAAATATGACCTAGCAATGGGAGAAATCCATGCTCTCCAGACCTGCATCTCACATTACAGTTGCTTAAACTCAGTTTTGGAAAGGTAAATTGCATTTCAGATCTAAAAATCAAAATATTCACAACAAAAAAAGGTTTTCACACATGGAATTCAGCAACATTACTTTTAAAAGGAATATCTGATTTGCACTAAATTAGGGAGTCCTAAGAGCCTCTATATTGATATAGGTACTAGTGTAAGATTCCCAGCACACAGAGAACAGACTCCTTTCTTAACAGTGAAACTGAGATGTTCGTTGCTGGCAAATGCTGCCGGGATCTATTGGATATGCCGGAGTTTCAAGAGCATACGTATTTAGACACATTAAGAACACCTGGCCCCCTGTGTCCCTTGTATCACATCCTCCTGTTGCTCTTAGACTGCCCTGAGCCCAGTTTATGACAAGTAAGTTTTAGGACATCAGAAATGTTACAGACTCACCAGGGTGTAGCCACCACCTTCTCCTGGACAAACTGTGATCTTCACAGTGCTCACAGGAGGGCTTTTCAAAAATGCACTGGACTTATACTGAAGTCAATGAGCATTTCACTGCTTTTAATATGGGAAAAAGGAATTTAGTGCTGACTCCTTCTGAAGTTCCCACCTTGAAAGTACTAGAGATGAAGCTAATGGCAGAGGTCAGCAAGAATTGAATGCCACAGGCTGAAAAATACCTTACACTTCTTCACTTTGGATCAGTTTTGACTGCCTGCAATGTGTCCTTGTTACAAGGACAGCACTGATTCCTGATTTAAACAGAGGGAATAATGCCAATCATTTTGTGTAACCTGATTAACGGAATGACTAATTAATGAGAAGAAGAATAAACATTGGGGAATCTAAACAGGAAGAACTGAGAGATTTGTCTTAGTAGAAAAATTCTCATCCTCTTGCTAACCTTCTTTTTTCCCCATGGGTATTGCAAGCATGCTCAGAAACAGCTGGCTAGTGCAAAAGCTCACATGTTTATTTCACTGTATCTTGTTATCTTGTTTCTTGGTGCTGACTTTGATGCTTCCCTTTTGAAAGATGATGTACTGACTGAGTCGGATTGACCCCAAGCACCAAATCACAATGCTCCACACTCCCCACCCCAAAAGACCCCCAAAACAAAAAAACTCCACAAAAAAAACACAACAAAAAAAACCCAAACAGAACTCCCACAAATAAGCCCAGAACAATAATAGAAAATGAATGAAAAACATTTCAAATAAAATATGTGCAAGTACAGACCAGGCCACACATACACATATGGCTCTTATTTTCTCTGTATTTCAGCTGTGTGTTTTTATCAAGGGACAATGACAGTATCAATGAGCATTTGTTTCAAGAATAAACTGCGAGAGAGCAAAAACAAGGTTCCTAAGCATCTCAACTGCAAAATTTGTCAGTTGTATTCCAAAAATTTATAGTATACTAGAAATATACACAGCAGGAGGGAGACATTTGTTATGTGCCTGTGCTTCCTTTATATCTCCTAAATCTTGGCAAATTTACTCTCATAATGTGTTAAAATGAAAACATTACCAGTGAAATTCTAGCTAAAGAAGTATCAGCATAATAATTTATTATTTTATAGAGTATAGCATTAACATATTTGTGTAAATATTCAGGATTGCACTTAGTAATACCACAAGTGAAATGCTTTAATGAATTTCAAGAGCAGAAACATTCTGTTTTCATAATACATATACAGAGCTGTCAAAAACAGCAGAGCTGTTTGGAAAGCTCTTTCAAAATTATACAAGGAATTGTTCAGGGTTTTTTTTTCAGCTGCCTTTATGAATCACAGCCTAAACATAACCATTCTCCTCACTCCAGACTGAACCTGGTAGAGGTGAAGGGTTTGGAGGCTTTTATAAACTTTCACCTACAAATCTCATATTGCTCATTTCCTATTAGCTCACATCTTCAAATGTCATTCTGGCTGAATCACTATATACTCTTATTATAAACATGCCCATCTGCTCACTGGTGGACAACTGCAAAGTGAATTCTAGCTGAAGAAATACTAAACAGAAAACTGCAGACAGACTTCCACAGGTGCTCCTCATGCACTTCCCATCCATCTCCACATTCCCCATGGGAACCCACTCCCACCCTTGGGGGCTCCCTAGCCCAGGCAGGAGCAAATGGCCATAATTTGCCCACAAAAGGGGATACTGCACAAAACGTTCACTGAGGTCTTCAGAAAGGATCTCCAAAGGAGATTGGTTCCTGTTGTTTCCTAATGGGAAAGAATTAATCCAGTACTGAAAGCTGACCATTAACACGATGCTAAAATAGTCCCAGACATGAAAGAAGAATAAAGGAAACTATCTAGACCCTGCAGGCTTAGCCAGGGCAGTGTAACATGGATTAGAAATGGATGCCTTTTTTCCTGACGTAAATGAGGGATTGCTCTTGTGTCTGCTCTGAGGTGACAGGAAGGGGGACTTATTTAGAAGGAGCCCACTCAGTCACTGAGTTGGTGGAGTTCTCAGGAGTTTCTCCCAGATTTTGTCAAGGGGTTAGATCCTCATGCTAAGGTGAAAACAACTGAGGAAGGGAAAGAAACAGTGAGGAGTGAAGATCTTGCTTTACTCTTTTGGGAAAATAAGCTGAAACGCTGCATGCTTTCCATGGTGGGGGGGAAGCTTTACAACTGACTGCAAAGGGAGCACAACCAAGCCAATATAGAGAACTCTTTGACTATCTTACCTTTCCCACCTCTCCTCAGGAATCAAAGGTTCAAATCCTACCATGAACTGAATGATTGCTCTGAGTATTCAACCAGAAGAAGCAGGCAAGCACTCCACTTTAAGACAGTGCTGCCCAAGTCAGCTGGAGCACTCTCCTTGACATAAAAAAATGTCTGGCTGGGCTGGGCACCACACACTTTGCACCCACCAAGCACCAGCAGGTGCAGCCACATGCAGTGGATTGCCTGCCAGTTAGAAATCTAACAGTAGGTTGCAGAACACAGTGCATGCGCTTTTGTTGCCATTTTAAGTACAAAGAACTACTCTGCCAACTAATCCTCCCAACTGAAGTGGCAGCTTTTGTTAGGGGACTGGCAGTAAACAGAAAAAAATGCAAGAAGTTGGTTGTATCTAAAATAAAAGGGTTGTTTCAAAACTATTAGTTTTTGCAAAAACCACCAAGAGACCAATTTCTGCAGCTCTTTAGGGATTGAAATCTGCCTTTTCAGAGGTCATCAGAAAGTAGCTACAATATACTCACAATGACAAAACTGTGCATTTATAATTTTAGTTGACTCTATAAATTCAATTTTAGTTCAATTTTTATGTTATAACACTTTTCTACATGTACTTGCCTTCTGTTCTGCATTAGGTGACAGGGCTATGTATTCTAACACATAGCGGGGGAAGAATGAGAAAAGCCTTTTGCATTCCTGTCCCAAATATGTAATCCAACCAGGAACAGCATTTCATCCTCATCATGCCAGTGCTTGTGTTCCAGTGCAAACACTTATCTGCTCTAAGCTGACTGGTTCTTAGACCTAGAAGTGCTCTATCAAGACGGCATTAGAGTGAAAAGGTGAAAAAACAATAGGAAAAAAAATCTTGTAAGCCTGTGTAACTAGTTAACAAGTTGTATGCCTTATTCGAAGACATTACTGAGCTAAAAAACATGCTCAGTGAAGATGACATGTTTCACTTGAAACCAGTGGAAGGGATAATTCCAGAAATCTTCCAAGAGTGAGTCTCACAATAGTTTGCCTGCCCAGATTTCCCTTGCCATTTGAACTAAATAAAAATCTTCTTCACTGCCTATGTTTGATCATTAGAGAAGCCTAATCACACTTATTTCAAGGTCCCATTTAATTCCAGTTGTAACAATACACCACTGGCTAGCTATACAGCATAGGACTGTATGTAGCTGCAGTTCAAAGAGCAATTTAAGATCTTTGTAAATGAAAGGTCCTCATTCAAAATTATTATTTCTGTTGTTAGTGTAGGTTTTGTAAACTTATTTATTCAAGAACGTTATAAAATTGGAAATACTGCAGCTCATGACTGACTAATCTTTCATTACATGAGTTATCACTCAGTTCAGTGCCACAAAAATCTATCAGGACCATACTGACAAACAGCAGAAATTCTATTCCAAAGCAAAACATAAACTATGTTTTATTACAATACCCTGACACTTATAATGTGAAAACGCACACCAGTGTAGAAATACTGTCAGAAAACTAACTGCTCACACACAACACTGCCCAATAAAAACCAGCTCTTTATGATCTAGAAAATATTAATATAGAGCAAACACCTAATCAGAATATTCCATCCCTTCATCCATTTCTTTCTAACTAGCAGAGTTTATTGTTCAACAGACTGAGACTCTTACAGACTGCACTGGGTTAGGAAATTAAAGTGAGGCTTGGATAAAAGTCTTCAGAACTGTAGTAATAGCCAGCTGTAAATGAGACCTGTAAACCCCAACAAACTCCAACTTACTTGGGAAATTAAAAAAAAAACAACACCTTAATTCTTTTACAATAAGGCATTTCCAAATATATATACATTTCTGAACAAAGTTCATGTTATACTTCCACCTGCTGGACACCAACCTGGATTATCATATGTAGCTCATTCTATTAGGTGGAATGAGAAACTAATGAAATCCTTCCAGGCAGGGCATCAGGAACCTGACAGTTCCATTTCCCATTGAAATAGAAACTCTTCTAAGATAAATTTTCTGTTTTGCTAAAATTGCACTTGTTTTAATGTAGATGTTTCCAAAGAAACATTCTCCATCATTTCTAATACTACCATATGCCTGAGCAATGAGCAAGAGGAGGCTTAACAGCCTTGGGAACAAAGCAGGGACTGGAAAACAACTTGCAGAGATTCGATCTCCCTTACTTTCTGAAATAGGATCCACTGAGAAAGCAAGCTAAGAAATCCTTTTACCTAGCACAACTGAAAGAAGAAATACAACAGGGATGAAGGTGTTTCTGTGCCTCCTCCTATACAGCAAGAATGGTAGTTCAACTACCAGCAGCCCTAGAGAGTAACCCCTCTTTTTCCCCATCTTTAACTTTTATTAGCTTCTGGCCTCCTTAAAACATTTTCTTTAAGCTGCTGCAGTCTGTACCTGATTGAAATGTTCTTGCTCCTTCTGGAAGTCTGTAGCATCACAGATTTCCCCTATCTACAACCAACACAGTAGACAAGACGCAACTTGCTCCACTGGAGCTGTTTTCCCTTCCAATACACTGCTCAAATCGAAGCTTGATGCTTTCATGAATTTATTTATTTATCCACATTCTTGTTTTCCTTTTAAAAGAGCCGTATTTCCTGCTTTTAAAAATCCACTGACTTTATGACCAAAGTGTGGAAAAACCTTAAGCATCAGGAGTCGTGAAAGTTTGGGAAGATGGTAAACACAACTGAGACATGACATTCCCATCTTGGGATAGGACAGTATGAGCATTACTACCCCCTTTTGGGGTATTTGCTCTAAATTAATGACTTAAGGTTGATGTCAGTTTCAAAGATTATTAGGAATGGGTGATGTGAAGTGACAGACACCTAAAATACCTCAAGAACAGCCCAAGACTGCAGGGAGAAATAATATCCTTACAGTATCTTCAGACACTAACTACATGTACGTTCCTGTTTTTGCATTTGAGATTTCAGCACCAAAGGTCTGAAGACATGAAAAAGAGAGAAGAAAAAGCAGGGCTAATTTTGCAATGCAGCAAGCTAGAAAGGCATACTAGAGCAAGGACAGAAGTGCATTGTTCAATGTAATTTTTTGATCTTTTCCTTATTTTTTTAAACCACTGTCATCATGTGGCTTCTATTGTACGTAATGGCTCATGTATTAAACTGGCAATCATTTTTTGTCTACTGAATCTTATTTATTACCACTTGGATTTGTCTTCAAGTGCACCATCTCTATTTTACTATACAAATTGGCAAAGATAGGGGGTATCTGCCAGAATAAAAAAAATGTAACCCTGGAGAGCGGTATAAAGCATCCCACCACAGAGCCACCTGAGAAATTTCAGTAAGAACTTCTTAGTATCTTTGATACATAAAGTTGGATGATTGTATTTCTTGTGTTTGAATATTGGCCTTGATTAAACTAGAGAACTCCCCTCCCAAGTTAGATGGGCAAGGAACAAGCTCAAATTTTTGCAGCTGACTGCCAATCGAATTTGGAAAATAATCAAGACCCAAAGATGCAAACAGAGTGCAAGGCCTTGTGTGTCAGGCACAGCTCTTTCCTCTTAAGCAATCATCTGTCTCCCGAGGCAAAGAGAATGGCAACACTTTCCATCTCATGTGAGTATATATTTTAGAATATTTTGTTGGAGTAACTCTGGTTGTCACCACGAACTTTGATAGCTCCTATCTCTGAACATCTGTGGGACATCTTTCAGATTTCCACTTTCGTGCATTCTAAATTACTCGTAAGTGAAAGACTATCTTGACTTTTGCAACTGGGTGAGGATGGAAGGAGAAGGTGTAGCTGAAGCCCTTCTTCTGGGCTCTTTTTTTAGAGATATGTTCTTTACCTGTTTTTGTTGTTGAAGTGACAATCAGCTCCTAAACATCAATTTCATCTGCCAGGCACACCATTTCCATTACCTGGAAGTTACTGTGACTTCAGTAACATAAATTAGGAGGACACTAGAAGGTTATCAAGTCATTCGACCTCCTTCCACAGAAGCATTTTCAGTGAATGTTGGTAACAGCTAAAAGACAACTAAACACAGCTTAATAATTCCTCATTAATTCACCACCTAAGAAAACCAGCAACCCTTCTAAAGGCAGCTGGGTCTGAGCTGTACAGACTCAGCAGACCCTCCTGTGATACACTGCAAAAGCAGACATGTTTTCAGCTGATTTCATCTGAATGGCAGTACCTGGGCTCACACCAAAGTTCTTGTTTTGTCAAGGTCAAAGACACTGTATTTTTATAACTTATTTTCTGACAACTTCCATTTCAGCCAGCAAAGGCTAAGGTGATTTTTGTCAGTGGGTAAAACCCTACCTAGGGAAGGCACAAATTATCAATTTGCTATAAAAAACCGAAATACTAGAGATACTCACTTTTACCAAAATTATTCTTGCTAGCTCTTCACATACAGGCTTCTCTTCATCCTTCTTCAAGCCGTCCAGTTCAAACAAGGTACTGTAATTTTCCAGCATTTTTGTCATTATCTTGTTGCAGATCTCCTGTTCTTTTATACCTTCAAATCCAGAGCGTACGCTAAAATTGGACAGAAGATAAAGCACAGTGTTATAGGGACTCAACATACAGAAGTTCCTGCACAGAGTCTGTGTCACATTTCAGCTGTGGGTACAGGCTGGCTAGCAGGCACAGGCAATTCGGTCTTGGAAAGGAGGACAGGGTCTATGTTGGTAACAATTACCAATATTAAATACCATACCTGCTGGCTAAACTACTTACTCCACACAATCTAGGGAGAGACCTAACTGAGACAACCACCAAATGGGGTACCACCAACCCTTGTGTAAGTTGGGTTTCATGACTGCAACACAGACAGCGTGAGGCATTTAGGTGCTCTGGTTTGTGATAAACTCAAAGGTTATCACAGCATGAGTGAAAAAAAGAAGAAAATCCACATTCTAAGCAAAACACTAAAAGTTAAGCAAAATCTTTGCATCCAGATGACCCAGTGCTGTACAACAGATTTTTAAATCTAATTTTGAGTTGGCATTTCTTTTGAAAGGAGGCTCATAACTCAAAGGGCTTTTTAAAACATGGAGATGGAGGCTGCCTTCTGCAGAACAGCTTGAAAGATTCATACAACAAGTGGTTCCTCACTTCCACTTTCTGGGAGAATAACCAACTACTTGGCAATCGAAGAAGCAGCTTTTTGGTCTCTTGAAATAGGCCCCTTTGCATCCAGGAATTGCTTGCCACAGACCTTAAAGGCACACAGAAATGAAAAAGCAAGATACTGATTTGGAAGCAGTGCTGTATTCCAGTCTTTGCTCCTTTGCCTTACTTATGTGTTTCACACAGTTCTCTCACGTAATAAAACAAACACTCACAACAGAGCATACAACTCATTGAAGCATCTAGTGATCATCTGCTGAAATATAACTTCCTGTACTTTTTATTGGTCTTTGCTGCCCAAAACTGACCTAAATTCTGTTTTAATGAAAATAAAGATCTCTGAAGAATCTTCTTCAGCATTTAAAATACTTCTCCAATCATCTAGTGTTTCTTATTGTACAGTACTTCCAGCAGATACACTCTCCTCTCAGTAAGTCACAAAGTGGCTGCATGGATAGAAATTTTCTGAGGACCTTATAAAGTGGCAGACTGCAGATCAGGAGTAAAGAAACACTGAAAAGATTTAAAGGAAAGAAGCAGAGGAGAGAAAACCAGAAAATAAAGTTTCAAGTATCTTTTGGCTGAGGACAATTAGTGGTCATATGAGAGGAAAACAACCCCAACCCCCCAAAGTTATACAAATTTCATCTGAGCTATTTTACAGGGATGTAACTTGAAAGAAAACCATTGTTTACTGAAACCAGTGAATCAAAATTTACAAATAATTACCTACTGTAAAACTGTAGCTGTACTTTACTGGTGCCAGATGTGCATTTCAACAAGAAGATTATGAAAACAGATGCTCCCAGAAATTTACCATCAAAAAGTGCTTTTTTGTATGGTCTGCATGCTACTGATCCTTCTCAGTATTTTATTGTCTGCAGTACACCTACATGTCAACAGGGAGAGGATCCCACTGCAGCGGATCTCCAGCAGAGGATTGTTATTGCTATCACTTCAACATTTAATACATGCCATAGTAGCAGGAATGAATTTTAAAAGATCAAATTATTTTGCACTGTAGATCACTGGCAACTGTAAAATGTGTCAGTCTCAGCTGATTGATTTCACTGTAGTGGAACGTGGCCTCAGACTAAATAAAGAACAAATAGGACAACTTCTATTGATGGATGTGCATGCATACTCAGGTCAATTCACTTGAAAGAATGTCATATATTCACTTAAACTTAGTAACTGACCTGAAGAAACTGTATGTAAGCAATAGGCCCATGCAACTATCTTGATCTAAGGAAACCCTCTACCCATGCTAATTATGTGCTCCACAGCTGGTATGATGCAAAGCTTGTTTGCTTGTTTGCTTGCTAGTTCTGGCAAATCCTGACCTACCTTCCTGATTTATTTCTCTAAAACGGGGTACAACTTTAATGTGCCTGGCATCCCTACGAACCTTATTCCCAGGAAAAGGACTGAAAATGCACTAGAGCATGCACAAGTCAAAGACTCCAGCTAGCAGAACCTTTCCCCAAACTGCATCTGCTGGGAATTAGAGCCAACACCTCCCTACTCGGAAGAGATAACACCAAAAAACTCCACCTGGTTGAAAAACAGGCCAGTCTATACGGTTTCCTGAAAGCACACAAACAGTATTTCATTTCTGCACAATCCCATGGCTTTCCTGCTCTCCCTTCCCCACATGAGCTTGTCAGTTAAACTTTATTAAATCAAATCTGTGAAAAGTCCAACATTTTATTCTCAACAATTCTGTATGGGTATGGAAAGATACATAAGCAGAACACAAGGCTAAAGCTCATGGCTTTAGTCTTTTTTACCACCTCTCTCTGCAACTAAGCAAAACTGCATGAATTGATTTATTTTAATGCCAATGCAATATATTTTACTTCCTGTCATCTCTCTGCCACTTAAACAGGCATATTTTACAAAGTTTCTCATTTATTTTTCCTTTAATTGCTGTTATTAGACCTCCATCACGGGAAGGACTATTTTACTCTTTGAGGTCTCCATGGTGACATTTTCCTTGTAATAACTATATGCTGAGCTGCAGATAAGAAGTTTTTATTACAAGCATGCACCACCTTGACTATTTATACAAATTAAACTCCATCTGTTGCCACACTGCATGATCCACCAGTCTGGCTAGACTTTTCTGAAAAAGTATGTAAAATATCAGTATCTTACTTTAGCTCTTCTTATTCTGAAAAGCCATGACATACATAAATGTCACTTCAACTGACTAGAAAAACTCAGCCCTATGAGCAAGTATTCTCTCACACTACCACTCTCCTGAAGCACACCCTACTCCTTGCAAATTACTCATGTTCTTTTGTGAAGATCCTATTAAAACATCTCAGCAAAACTGTGTTCATAGTCATGGATCTTATATGTCTATTTTCATGTTAATTAGGTATTACAACTGTGTTGCTGTAAGAGTTAGGCACGCAATTTACTCCAGACACAAAATCCTTAACAGCAGGACTTGATCCCCTTATAGCCACATTCATAGGAACTACTTGAGTAGTAGCACCAGAAACATGAGCTTTACTACCAGAAACACATTTTCTAGAAAGGAAGCATAAACAGGCAATTTCTGTGGTTATTTCTAAAAGAAAAGCAATTGATAAGTTCAGGTCCATCTTAGAGATGTGAGCTGGAAAACTCCCACTGAGCCATCACAGTAGCTTGCAGGGTCATAGACAGATACACAGCATAGGTAAAAGCAGCAAGGAAATTCTTTAGTGACCCCTGCCAATTTCTTGGACACCTTGCCCTTCCCAGACAGATGCTCTCAATGATCTGTGTGCAAGGCACAGAGGCTCAACACATATTAAGGATTTGGCAAAAACACACTTCATCTAAACGAGGCACCAGCATTAACACTGTCTGACTCACTTAAGAAGGGCCAAGGGCAAAGGTACATTAGTACCATAAGTTTTACTGGATATTAAAGACTGAAATTATTGTTGAAGCTGCTTTAAAACTGAAAAAGCAGTAATTCTCAAAACATATCTTGGGAATAGGATCAAGTTGTTAGCTCTTCATTTCAAAATATGATACCCAATAGTATTTCACATTTCTGCACAATGTCCTAAAAGCATGCCTGGCCCTGGCCCACCCACTGCAGCTCCATGCAGCTCCTGTCCATGCAGACCCATGCTCACATGTTCTTCGTGTTCTTCCAGACCAAGTGCATGTCTCATCCATAGGGATGCTCAGGAAAGCCAGTCTCAAATGGGTTCAGCCACATCAAGGCTTTATGTCACAAATTTTACTCAGAACTAAAGTGACCTGAGGTCAGATTAACTCCCTGTGAAAGAATTACTTGCACTTCATGCATTAGTTGAATGCATTTATCTCAGAGTCTCTGTAAATAAGCTGTAACAGGCTAAATGCAGGGTGGGCTTATGGGACAGCGAATCTCCAGACTCTGCTGAGATTGGTGCAGTAACACATACAAACATTTCTGCATCTGGCACGAGACAGGAATGACTACCAGGCTCTGTCACCATCCACCACACCTGGGAAACTTGCTTCAAGCGGAAACAGGGGCCAGGAGGACTTGGGATGTGGTCATCTGTCTCTAATGAGCTGATTTGAGATCACTGAACTGATTTCCCCAGGCAAAACCGCTGACAGCTCCCTGTCACAACTAAGAACCAGAGATTTCCATGTGAAAGGGTCCACCTCATTAGGAATTCCCAGCCGTGTTTGACCCCACCCTGACATGAAGGATGCACATTGTCATTTCCCTAAGTGGCTTTGCAGAAGTAGCTTGCATGGAATGACAGCACTGCAGTCCTACTTTCTAACCCCTGCGGGCTATATGAGGTCTGACTCCTGCTGTTTCTACAGTACCTTTTGTAGAGGAGCTCCATAAAGTCACCTTACCATTCCTCTAGGGAACCCTGTCAGAAATGAAGGGACTCAAAGGAGAGGGAATACTTCACGGTTTTTTTGTTTCTCCAGCCCTCACGAAACGTTTTCGTTAGTACCTCAAATGCCCTGAGTTCCTCAACAAGCCCAGCTGAAGGTTCTGAGAGCAGAACTGCTGTAACCTTTAGAAGTTACAACTTCAGTTAATCTGTTCTTACCCTCTAGACAGACATTACTATGTCTGTAACAGATGTGACCTCCTGGTCACAATTCATCCCTGTACTTCAGCTGATGAAGGTGATTTGTCCTACCACAAACTGGTGCAGCTGAAAACAGGCCCATATTCATGTCTACAGCCTCTGCTGCAAGATCAGGCCCTAACAGGTAACTCAAGATAAAGCAACACTAACTTGAGACAGGTGTTCATCTCCATCTGTGTGATTCATTTACATGCTCTGCATCATTTACAGCCTTATGTCTCACTGGTCTGGATAAAATGCAATGACAGATGTCACTACTGAGATTTTACAGCAGTATTTTAGCTTCTGAGGTACTGGAGAGTCAATTCTGAGGCACCTACCTGCCTGCCTGTTAAAATGTGTTCTGATTATTTTCTGCAATATCAGATTTAGGAGCCTAAACCAACTTGGTAATTCCATTCTATCTCCATTATTTGCAGCAGATGCATAACACAAACATCAGGTAACACAGAGCAGTTAGAGTGGACTGGCTTCATTTACATGCAAAATCTTTAGCTTCAGCCAAAGCTTCATTTTTAGCACAAAATTACAGTGACAGTAGGCACCTTAGGGAGTGTAATCTCCCCAAAGTGGCACAAAGGGCAGTGCACAGCCTAACGTCCACTCTCAAAGTACATGGCTCTCATCTCCAAACATCTCTAGCAGTGGCTCTTCAAAAACACCCCTTGGAATTGTATTTGAGCTGCATTCCTGAGCTCGAACACCATTTTGTTTTGTGCCTATTAGGAAAAAGTTGTTCACTAAGAGGATGGTTGAGCACTGAAACAAGGCCCCCAGCGAAGTGGTCATACTCCCAAAGGCTGTCAGCGCTTACGATACAGTGTAACTTTTAGGTTGCCCTGTGTGGAGGCCGGATTTGAACTAATGATCCTCATGGAACCCTTCCAACTCAGGATATTCTGTGATTGTAGTTCTTCCCGTGAAACTGGTCTTCCACTTCCATTCTGTGTATATGCTTTACTGCCCATCCTCAGGCAAGATTAGAAGAACAAACATGCAGCAGCAGTAACTTATTTTTTTAGTCAAAAAACAAACCAAACCAACAAACCAACCAAATCCCAACACAAAACCAAAACAACACAGCATTGCCTATTGAAATAATCACTATTTCATTCAAGAGATGAAACAGGAAATATTGTAACACCTGACACAGGGCAGATTATAAAAGAGAAACTTTAAGGAGTGGGCGTTCACTATGAAATGGTGATGGAATTTGTCCAGAACACCTCTCCACTTACGAAGAGAGCAATGTATCTTTAGCAATCATTTTCATTCCGTTCATTTTACATATATGCCATTCAGTGGACTCTAAATGACAAGCCTGAGCACAACAGAAAAGAAACAGAAGAAAACACAAAAATATATCTCAGAAAACCTTGGCAATATAGTCCCTTATGCAATTCCCAAAGAGGAGGTAAGCATTCAGTAGTATATAGTATGATTATGTATGAGAATATTTATGGCATTCCTATATTATGTTTGATGCTTTAAACTGGCATCATAGGGTGTAGCATACTGAATTCTTTTGGAAAATAAATCCTTTACCCTTGTAGAAAATACAGTATTTAAAATCTGTATAGACCCTGTAGGAAAGGTTATGGCTGCATGCTCCAATTTGCAATAATGAATGTTTAAATAACAATTTTCAGTACTCAGTTTGACCTTGATCCTGTATGTACATTTGTTTTTAAGACTGATGTAGGATTGGGACTGCACTGTCTGAAAACAAAGTCCATTCACATAATGTTTCAAAGGCCAATATTACTCTCTGAGGCATTCTAGTTCACCCCCTCTGCTTTCATTTCAGCTTTCTGCACCATCTGTGTAGGCTCCAAAGCTGCAAAAAACCAAGGCAAGACATTCACATGTAACTTCCAATTAGATTTTAATTCTTACAAGGTCAGCATTCCTGAAATACCTACAGATGATCTCCCATTTTCTCCGTATCTAGAAATGATATACCTTTCCTCCATACCTAATGCTTTGTTGTACAACTCTTCAGGTAACTTCTGTAACATACGTACATAATGAATCTAACTCTGTCTTTAACTGGATACCTCCACTTGCCAGCCAATTCTGAGGGGACGGACCAATCAGTCTCTCACAACACACTTAAACTCTGTTGGAATGAAGCACAATCAAGTTAATGAGGGCTTGAATGATGGAGGCCACACATACAGACCATTCTTTGAGAGAGAGCTGCAAAAAATGGGTGCAAATGGATCTTCTGCTTACTCTTACTGGTAGACCTCATGTCTTACACTTCCAACAAAAGGACAGGATGAATGCAGCAAACTCTATAATACTCAGCTCCAAGAGAATAGAGAGGAGGAGAGAAAACCCATTTGGTTCTCTCCAGCACAAGCTGTGAGAGCTGAGCCGAGACCACTCAGCAAGCCCTAACTAAGGCTGTGTCTCTACAGGAGCTGAAATTGAGGTCATGGACAGTAACTTCCTCCAGCAGTAACCACGCTGCAAGTGTTAAAACTCTACACAGATTAGCCCAGTGACAGAACAGACAAGTATTTATGTACCTTCATGCTCATTGTTCCTCAAGGGCTGTATTTCTCAATATACTTGACCTTTGCCTTCCATCACAATAAATTCGAACAATTCAAGTTGAAAGAAAACAGTGAATTAAATCTCAAATCTTCTTTGGAGTTGTTTGACCTTGCCCTTTACATTTTCCTGTATCTTACATCACCCTTCATTACAGGGAATGCAAATAGCCATTTTTTCCCTTCTTCTGTTCACTAGAACTAAAGAAAGCACAAGATAACCTCTCATTAGAAAAGCACCAGTGCAGTCTGTCAAAGAGCCAGTAAGGAAGCAGGGGAAGTAGCGGATAAGATAAAAGCAGTAAGGGTTGAAGGTTGAGGAGATGAGATGTATTACATGTTTTTCTACACGATGTAGAGAAACAGAATGAAATTAAGATAATTAAAATGAAGTCTACATGTCTGGAAAGTGGCCAAACAGCAAGATTTATTTTTGCATGATTTATTCAACATACAGCATGATTTATTCAAGAGTTAAACAGTTTCACTTATGGAGTAGGAGATAATATGCTTAAATAGCTAAAATGTCACTAAAAATACCTCACAAGAGGTAACCCTTCACTATCAGCAGATGGGCTTTATCTTCTCTGACACTGTGCCTGCCTTAACTGCACAGACTTCGACATCAATTTTAGACATGAGTGTGAATTTCTGACAGAAAAATCTCAGCTCTTCCTGCTTAAGCAGTGTAATTGCTGACAAGCTGGATGCTAAACTTTCTTTCCTTGTTGTGGGAGAACACCCTATGCACTGCTCGAACAAACAACACAAAGTAAGAGGAGAGTTCGCTTCAGCCGCCTGCTGAGACTTGATTTCTGCTGTTACCCTCTCCTGGGGCTGCCTGCAGCGAGTGGCGAGACAGCCCTTGCCCAGCAGGCTTCAGGCAGCCTTCCTTACTCCAGAGCTCTGAACTGCGTTCTGAGGATCTCCCTCTGGAAGCTTGGCCAACCAGCTGGCTAAGCCCAATGTCTAAAGTTTAGTGCTGCAAGTTCTTTCCTCTCCCTATCAAATCTTTGTTGATACAGATGGTCACAGTTCCAGCAATTTCAGACTTCATACATTAACACAGAAGAAAAGGGTATTTGAACTTTTGCAAACAATCGTCGCGTTGGGAACACAACCCTGAACTGCCTTAAGAAGACCAACATGTGATGAAACACAAAGCTGAATTACCAGTTTAAATAAACACCTACATCCATAATTCTGACCTATTTGGGTCTTTAGAAAATGCACTAGCCATTTGTTGTGTCAAGCCTTGCTTTCACTGCCTCTTTTCCCACATAAGCACTTACTGCAACATGTGTCACACCTGCTGGGCTGGTTACACTCATACACAGCTACAAGAGCCCCTGGGTTTTCACCTCCAGCAAACTGTTTTTCTCAGTCTTCTGCAACAGAACAACGTGATTCCACCTCCTTACCTTTTTATGGTGCAATCCCTGTGCCCTACAAAAACTGTTATATTTCTTCTATGCCATCTTAGGAGCAGAGATAGTTGTGGCAACAACTCTACAGCTTTAAGATGTATGCTTTGGCTTAATATTGCAATTCCAAAATGCAACTCTCTGCATTCTACACCAAAAACTATGCAGAGCTAATTTTCAAACTTTCTTGAAAGAAGCAATGAGTAAACTAAAAACTATTCTAATAGCCACTTGAGAGCTTGAGTCATAGAGATTCTGCCACTAAACTCAAATTCTTCCAATTTATTTTGTTTGTTATAAACTCTACTGATATATTTAGGCAGAAATCCCCAAACTGTCCATAAAAATACAATTTTAAAGAAATTGTTTTGCTTTTCCTTGTCAGAAATTTGCAATATTGTGCTTCCAGTAACTCTGATATCCACGTATTCCCACATACACTATTGTCTTTTGAGTATTCTTTCTTTTGGAGAGAAAATCAATTATTTTCAAAATATACTTTATCTTTTTATACTAACACAGTAAATGCTTTAATCCTGAAATTCACCTTCATCATCCACCAGCAACATCTTAAGATAGGGCAGCAGTGTAGTCATTAGGGCAAACTTCAGTTTAAATGTCTCATTTCTTCATGTTCTCTTCCTAGTCAATGGAAAAGATATGCTCCTTAAAAAGCCAGCAGGCAGCATCTAGCCTAGGTATGTGGAACTGGCTCAATATATTACAAGGAACTCAGTTTCACTTATTTGTCTTAAAAGAAATCTACTTCTTTCCACTGGCTACAGAGGAAGCCTTGAGAGACAGTCTCATTAGGCAATTAATCTAATTGTTTTTGCTCAATCTAAATCTTACTAGGCAACCCAGTATTATTCCAGAGAGAAATTCTACAAAGATCAATACAAATCCAACATTGAGACACTTGTCTCTTGGTGAGATCACACATCTTTCAAGACTGATGAATAAACTAAACTGTCTACATGCCTCCCATGTCTAAGATCTTGAATGCCAAGCAGTGGGTTCACTGCAGACAAGACTGGGGGTGAAGGTGCTAATGCTGCATCACAGCCCCAACTCAAGTGAAACCTTTTCACTCAGTGTGTTCCTGCACCTGGAAGTAACCGTTCTGGCTACTGCTGCAAGCTGCACTAGGATGTAAAATACACCTTCAGCACAAGCACCCAGGAACTGCACCCAGTGAAAGAACCAGGTAGAACCAGCGAGTCCAGTAAGGAGCCTGAAGAGACCACTGGATCCCCATAAGCTCCAGAGCAGTTTCTGAATACACTAGAAGGACAAAGACCTCAGAATCATCAGCATCTGAGGACAGACAGCAGATCACAAGGCAAACTTGCAGACAGTATGCAGTATCCATCTCTAGATACTATGTAGTGTCTGCATGCCGCACAGGACTCCTTTTACCCCAGGTATCCTTTGTCAAAGCCTTCTGCAGAGAAGAATTCGTATTAACTGATGGCAAAGGAAGAAATCTGTATGAGCACAGGTCTCCTTGCACTTAAACAGTCTGAAGGCCTTTCACTGTTATACTCCTGCTCTGCTACCAATGCAGCAACACAAAACTGACCAACAGTTTAGCAAAACGAGAGGAAATGGGAAAACAACTCACCACCCATTCTGCTCAAACAATAGCTTTAGCACTGAAATGTCACACAGAACCCCAGTCATTGCCTCCATCTGATCACCCTGACAAAATCAGAGTTCTGAGCTGCATTTCTGACCATCTGCCCCATTAGACTCTCTGTCAGCATACGGGGAAAAGTAAAAACCCCAACTTACTGAAAGCAGTTTGGTCCAAATACCGTGGCAAGATTGCAAAGGTTCATTTTGTTCTCTACATGATGTTCAGCAACCTTTATCAGGAACTGGCACAGGTACTTCAGAAGGCAGTAATGAGCCTCAGGCAGTTCTTTAAGGAGTTCTTTCAAGTAACTTTCCTTCTGTATGTCGCTTCTGGTGTCTAGGAAAAACAAGAGAAGAAAAAAATGTATCTATACAGTTTTTTCCACTGCCACCAATTTACTTACATGGGCAAGCAGTTGGAGCTAAAATTCAGTCCTGCTTCTGTTCAGAGACACAGAATCCTCCAAACCCCTCAATTTTCCTCAGATAACATGCACCTTTCTCGTGAGGCTCACCCTGCCCACCACTGGCATCGTTTCATGCTTACCTTTACCATGTCATCTT
The DNA here is from genome assembly GCA_013396695.1 of Sakesphorus luctuosus. Lineage (NCBI taxonomy): Eukaryota > Metazoa > Chordata > Aves > Passeriformes > Thamnophilidae > Sakesphorus > Sakesphorus luctuosus. Next base: position 163,012 of record VWZD01010093.1, on the reverse strand, counting down.
TTTCCTGAGCAGATTCAGCAGTTAGTAACAGTCAGCTAACATCTTTAGAGCATGTTTTTTCTCACCTGGTACATAGCTAAATCTGCTTTATCTCCAGTTCTACTCCATCTCCTTATTCCATGCTTCTTCTGGATGTCATCCCTACTTCCCAAACCTCTCTCATACTCTTAATTTCCCTTCCCATGAAAAAAAACTTAAAAAATAAGAAAGCAAGAACAGTAAACCAAGAGTCTCCTGAAATGCAGTGTTAGAGTAGCAGTACTACAGTACTTTCTGGGGGTACATTTTATGAAAAACTCAATTTTGTATTTTTGTCAGAAGGATACTTGACTAAATCTTGGGCAAGGAGCCTTGCTTATGGAAAAAAGGGCTGCTCATGGCATGTTACACTCCAAAACGAGCCAAAACTTGGCCTAATGTCAGAGAGCAGCCTTGTGGTACTGTACAATCTTCTAGAATTTAGGTATGAATAAGTTTCCCATGCTGAACTGTTCAAGTATGACTAAGGTCAATTTTCTTTCATGCAGGTTTTTTGTTGCTTTTCTGTTTCAAAGCAAAAATTGCATGAACTTTGTAGATGCTGTGTTTTACAAACACAGGTGGTGAACACAAGCCTGGCCTCACACACAGCTTCTACTTAACTTTGTTCTGCTGCTGGAATTGAACTCACCTGAAAAATTCTTTGCTCCCCTCCTCTACCCCAAACCCACACTTTCCAAAAAGTGTCCAATTTCCACCAAAATCTTGGGTTTACATGCTAACAAAAGCAAAATTTTGAAAACAATTCAGTGTTGCTTTCCCTTTATACCAAAACAGTATGCCTTAATGTTTGGATATATTAATTTCCACTCTCCATCAAAATAAAATGTCACTGAAACTGTGAGATGAGGAAGAGAAGCTACTGCTCAATGTCATGCTACCACATCTGCACAGCTTTGAGCTGCCTTGCATACTCCCAGATCAGAGGGCAGACAGAAAAGCTTGCACCTGTTAGCAGCTATCAATGTGCTGGAGGAAGTTACTCTTTGGCAGAGGGGCAGCAGGCTGCACACTGCAGTACTGTGGCACCCACTGGATTGCCGGAGGAATCAAGGCATTTCTTTCCACCTCCACAATCTATGGGAAGTGGGACTCCAGTTTCTCTCTGCCAAGAAACAATCTATTTCAGACACGATCCCACTCCAGAGGGAAAAGAAATCATGCCTTGTTGCCATCAGCAGCAGAGATGTTGTAAGTCCTCATCATAAGAAGGCTGTCATCACAATACAGCTTGAGACCCCTTGCTCTCTGTGGCACTTTGCAGCGCTGTATTTATGCCCCATTCCAACATACTGGGAGGAGAGCACTCTCACTTCTTCTTTGGCTCTGCTGAGTGTCATCATCTGCATAAAAAAAATCCAGTTCCAAGAGGTTTTACTGCCTAACAAACATCACCTGCATGTGGAAAACAGAGGCTATTTCTCTAGCCTTTGTAACGCTAGAATGACAATAACAGCCAAAGGAAAGGATTAAAATCATGTCACGTGAGCCTGGAGAACCACAGATATCTAATAAATCTGATTTGGTGACTGCTGTAGTCACCAGGGTTAAAAAGTCAGCTCTCACCCATTAATTTTCAGAATCACTCTTCAGATTGAAATTTGACCTCTAAAATCCCCCAACACAAGCTGTATTTTTGGTTCTGCTTCTTCATGTAACTCAAACAGCTGCTGGCTACTAAGCGTTCCGTAAACTGACCTGGTGATCCGGAAGGGAGCTGCTCTTTCCCTTCCATCACCTCCCATCCCTCTCCCTGAAACTAGCAGCACTGTTCCCAGGCACCAGACAAAACCTTGGCAGGTTGTGAGCAGGAGGTATGTGAAATAAAAGTCACATCTAGCTTCTGCCATGTGAAAAATATAAATTCTGTAGGATGGAGGAATGTCAAGAAGCCAAAGCATAAACTTAATTCAAGAGAGTACCAAAGGAAGACAGGAGTCCACATTTCACTGTACCACTGCAACAACAACAACAAAAACAAAAAAGAAATTCAAGAAATTCAAGAAATGAGGGAAAAGCTTTCTGTATGGAAAAAGGAAAATTACACTAGTAACCTGTCTTGATGAAAGCAAGTGACCTGTGAAAGGAGTCAGAGCTGCACATACAGTTCTTAGTATGTAAAAATGTCATAAGAGTCACTGACCGTGATATAGAAGATAAGGAATGAAAAGCCAGAAGGAATAAACAAGCTTAGGCAGGGATTGCTGTATGAGAGCTGCTGATTTCCTCCGAGGTTTCTGTAAGCACAGCCCATTTCATATGGGCAGGCACAGCTCTGCTCTGCAGTGAAGCCTCAGTCACAAAAGAGATTGCGATGGATATTTTCTAGCTCAGGATTCCCTGCAAGGAGCAGCCTTCGTATTTGTCAGGTGAGGAGACCAGCCAACACCAAGATCACTATCAGTGTGTCCCTGGCCTGCACTTGCTACACACATCTCTGATTAACATCCTTTTCAGAGGGAGGCCCTTCTCAGCTCCAACTGCCACCAAGGGCAGAGAGAGAATGTTGGGACACAACAAATGGCCTTTAGGCTACACATGTGATGTTTTCTGGAAATGCACAGTCTTAGCATTATGCTGAATATTTATACAAACAGCAATGCTTTAGGATTTGGGGGCAGCATGTAGGGCTCTGTTTCACATGACACTGCACACATAGCAATGCTAAACCAGCTCTGTGGTTCTCCTGAACCACCAATGGGGCAGGTTCTCTCATGAAAGGGCAGATTATTTGCTCTTTGGTTTGGTAACAAAGGCTATACCTGGAATTGAACAGGGTTGCAGCTACAGGTAAAATTTGTAATTTTCAGTCCAGCTATTTTAATGAGAGAAATCACTCTCTAACAATTTTTATAGTAAGTAATCTAACTATGTGTTATTCTCAGGCCAAGATCTCATCTGGCTTAAAACGTGCTGATATAAATCCCTGAAAATATTCCAAACTAACTCTGACATAATCCTAAAAAAGGTTATCCCACGTAAAGCTTCAACAGGAGGGAATTCAGAGGTTGTAACAGAGTTTGTATGTGCCTTCACCGTAGACATGCAGTGAAGTGGCTCCAGATTCAGTTACTTTTTAATAACCTGTTGGCTCAGAAACAGTTTGACCTACTCTCTTCCTAGTTTACAAAAAGACCAACCAGGCATGCACTCTCTTGGTACCATTTTGCAACAAATACCCTTGCACGTACTTTGATAAGTGAACAGATAACTCCTCCAATCCTGCATAGCTGGTTGATCATTTAACAAATGCCCACCTACTACTAAGCTAATCTGAACATGATGAAAGTCATCAGTGCCTTTCATAGCTACTCATCTGTGCTGTATTTTCTAGGGATTAAAAATGCCTTAGCTTTGGTCAAACTTTATGTAAGACTTTCCCTTGCCATAAGACATAACTGGCATATTTTTCTCCTAATAAAAAATTATAATGGGACTAAACTGGAGCTTGTTGTGCAACACAGGCAAACTTAGCTATGAAGGCATCTCACAGTTGGACGGACTTTTGCAGAACTGGGTTCCTAGGTTATACCAGTAACTTTATTTGGAAATAAGAAAGTTTGGTGGGTAAATCTGCTAAGTAAGAATATTCATTTCATTTCCCTTCAAGGTACTGGGGAGATTTTGAATTTCCTGTGGGAAGCAAGAACAAATTAAACTTTCCACAAACACCACAAACAGTGCTGTTCACGAAGTATGTCAGTAGTTCCTGGTGCAATACACCAGTATGACCTTTGTGGGGATGTAGAACAGCAAAGGTGTGACTTACACTAAATTTACACCTAAACTGTGATTTATGAGAAAGAACATGATTAAATACAGCTCATGAGTCAGACCTGGTGAATCTAAAAGACTCCAAAGGAAGCACAGCAACGACCAGAAAAAACAGACTTTCTAAAACAACAGCACCTTCCTACCCAACACTTCCTGAATCGTATCCTATGGCCCCAGATAAATTTATTAAATAAGGAAGGCATTTTACACAGCCCACATATACACTTATTACAGCTGAAATGTCTGCACTCAAGGTAAAGCACAGAGCTCTTCTCCAGGGTACTATCAACACTGTACAGCCCAAAAAAACAGAAGGAAGAAAACACATGGTAGTCTCCCTCCTCCAGGAAAATGGCTGAACTTCCTCTCCCCTGAAGGCAAGAAAAGTGGAAGGGAGACCTCGGGACAAAAGTGTGAGAACTTTGCACCATCTTCCACTAGGGATGTGTGTCAGAGCACATGTTCTTGCTCTGCATCATGCATCACATGTGCTCTTTACAGTAAAGCAAGCAAAACTCTAGCCCCACTTACTTTGCAACTCTTAGGAAAACATAAGAAGTTTCAACTTGTTACAACAAGAGAGAACAACTGCCACTGACCCATACAGCCAAGAACAGGACCAACCACCACTTATTCCACATAACACCACCACAGACGAATTAGATTACAGACAAATGAATTAGATTTAAACTTGCACAACTCTCTGTTAAATGATTTCTCAACTTTCCACAGAAAAGGTGGTGGCCTTTCCTATGGCTGATCCACCACCTTAAGGTGGGTCAGGGGGCATGAAAAGAAAAAAACAAAGTCTTCCAGGTGGTGTGCTATGACAGGGAATAAGAGATGAAGTCTATTGTTAATTGCAAACTGGCTCCTTTTTGATGGGACATCACTTAATGAGAAGTAGAAACTTCAACCACATATGCTTTTGGCCCAATTTTATTAGCAGATGAAGTTGTAACCTTACAGAGTCCATTACCATGAAACTGCCAGAAACTACCCTAGCAAAAAGATGCAAATCTGTGTACTAAAGAGTCTGCAGTTATTGTCTACAAGATTGCTCACAGAAACCAGCTGATTATTTCAATTCCTATTCAGCAGATATAACTGGATTCGAAAATCATAAATAGTTCAGACTTTCCAAACACATAAATAGCATTTTTCTGCCTCTTGTAACAGAACTGCACGTCTGGGAGCAGGTAAGAGCTAAAGTCAAAGGAAATGAGGAACAAGGTAGGTAAACCAAGAAACCAATTATCCAGAAAGTGCACTGAAGGATGGTTATTTATCCTCTCACTTACCCTGATAAAGCTGAATGAACCTGGGATGTAAGGCAGACGTGATAATCCCATCTGGCAACTCTCTCAAAAATAATTTCAACAGACTGGCTGCTGAGTACACATCACCATCTTTAACAAGTTCCACCTCCTCTCCACGCTCGTATTGCAGACGCAACTGTTCCACCATCTTCATGCTGCCATTTACCCTGAAGAGGCCTTCCTGCGTCATACCTGTAATTACATACTGCATGTTAGGTTGGTCGGAACTAAGGCATTGCAGTGATGGGATGAAACAGATATTTAGTGTGAATAGTATACATGTGGTAATATAAAAGAAAGCAATCAATATACCACAGTTTACAAAAAATGCCACTTTGCCCCCAGAGGCCCCCTCTAGTCAAGTAGTTGGATTATGATAAATAACAAATATCAGTGACTTGAGGTCTGGGATACTCTTTTGAGAACCCACAAAACTCAGTGGCATTGCTGTAACCCCACACCACGGAGAAACCAATTCTGACAGACACATTTTGAATTGGCAGACTGAATACAAAGGGCTCTACAAACCAGTTCTGTTGTTTCATTTTTGCAAGTAACCTTGAGCATGACTCTGCCAAACTCACACATGTGACTACTTCCAGCTTCATGTTTCAGGGTAACAGGCTCTTACCCGTGACCATCATGAAGCAAAAGCATCTGAATATGTGCTGATTGCAGCAGTAACTCCATAATGAGTACTGCAACTTTATGATAGTAGGAAATCTCAGTGAGCAAATATGTATTCTGGACAGCACAAAGATCAAAGTATTTCACAACGAAAAAGAAACGGTATCGATCACTACAGATCAGACAACCCACACCCAGTGAAGGAGATGTAGAAAGAAGGAGGCTTCAGAAGAATAAGCCAGACAAATCATGCTATATCTAACATCACTTTCCATGCAGTTGTTAAGATTCAAAACTGTCTGTGAAGTGCCTAAAACTGAATTCAGTAAATTAATTTTTCTCTAGAACACTTTCACCACAAATACGCTGGCTTTTCTAATACTGTGTGTATATTCCTGCTTGTTCTTCTTCAGAAACATAAAAAGGATCAAAATATATATTGTTTTCATCAGTTCAGACTAGACATCATGAGACAGCAATCTCACAGAATGCTTCCAGTCCAGAAGATCAATTCTGACGCAGCAGAGTTTGTGGAGAAAAATAATCTCTTTTATTGGACCAGAAGACAAGTGGCTCTAGTAAGAGATAAAAATGGAAAAACACTCAAACAGTTTACTTGACTAATATGTCGCTGACAGATACTCTATTCCTGTATTCATAACAAAATCCATTCTTTTGTGGCATGCTGTGCTGCCATCTTGAGGACAGAAAACACCTCATCTTGATCATGATTTTTATTTTGGCAGCACTAAGTGAGCAAAGGATACACTTCCCATACAGATCAAACTTCCTTTCCTCTTCCTCAGTCATTTATGAAAATAAAGAGGCTAGAACGTCCTGATAACAGCAATCAGATACTACTAAATACAGTAAAGGGAAATTTGGCTTCATCTATAAACCTGGAAATAGGCAGCTTAATGCAAACTTAGTTCAAGGATGTGCCTGTCCAACAGTCAGCTCAGCCTGGGTCTCTGGCCCTCTGTTAAAAATGCCTTCACAGTTAACTTTGCCATTAATTAACAAAACAAACCTTTACGAGAGCGTGTTGCTATTTAACACTGTAGTTTACCTTTATAAACATATTAAAAAGTAAGTTCAGCTTCAAAGCAGAAAAAAAAAAGAGAAGCAAACTACATACAGTAATATGCTTTGCGTGTGGTTAGTGCCACAAAAAAGACAGATTCTTCCCTTTGAAAAGTCTTACACAAAGAGTGTTACTGAGCAAATGTGACTCCACTAAGCTTACCATGCTGGGTGAGGTACTCAACTATATTCCATACAATTATTGGGATACCATTTTTGCTTAGTCCCTGCTGCTGGAGCTCCAGAAGACTCACACCGAACACTTTCGGACAGGTTGTGTCCCTCTGCTTGTTCAGTGGAAGCACAGCAATCTTTTTCATGTCCTCCTTCAATCTCACAGCCGTTTTGCTTTGCTTAAAGAACAGAGGAAAAAAAACCATGGATTAGTTACACTTGCTACAGAAGGTTGCATGGTCATGGCATAAGCACATCCATCAAAACTGGCTTTTATGCTCTAGAATGAGGTTTGGGTCTTACTTTTTTCTAATCCACACCAAAAATCTCTGCGAAGTAGAAAAAAAAATGAACAAACTAGAAAAGGAACAAGAAAAGAGTGTAGGTAGTTTGTAGTTAAGGGAGAAAGACTTTTGTAGGCAAGCTTGTTACTAGAATAACAAGTAACTGGGAGTTGCAGGAGACTGCTGCTGTAGCTCATGAAGTTCACACAGGTTACAAAAGCAACTGGACAATCCCAACACATCACCATCAGTTAAGCTTATCTCCAGGATGCCTGTCAGGGAGAGTACCCTGGGGAAGGTTTACTACATTCTTCTTCCAAATGCTGTTCACTGGGGATTCATTTTGGTCACTGCCAGGGGAGATGGATCCTTATGAAAAATTTTACATTACGTTAAGCATCTGTGAAGTCTGAAATTTAATTACTGAGGTTTCAAGGTTAGAAACGGACTATGCAATCTAATAACACGTAATAACTGGGGGGATGGAAAAACCACTCCACAATAAGCTCTTAATCCCATACGTCCTTCTGGAGGCAAACATTCTCATAAGTTTTGAGTTGTGGTGACAGAGAAAACACGGGATAGTCAACAAAACCCAAGGGAAATAAAAAAATTATTAATTTATAGGATAAATAATAGGCAAAAACCTAAAACAGCCTACGGTACTGCACATTTGGAAAGACAGTTCAAGGCAGAGCAGCAGCATCACCCACCAGTTGTGATCACACTGCAGGAACTGGGAGCCACTGCTACCAGAGAGTTCCATCTCTTTGTCCACCACAGGCACGACACTTAAAAATTAACTTATTCCTATTCTGTTTCATTAACAAACTAGTAGTAGAAACACAGAGAATACTGTATGATAACACAAAAAATGCTCAGACTCTTGCCTAAGACTTGGCATTTTATTGTATTAAGACAGATTTTAGCATAGCATACATGTTTTATTTTAAACAAACCTTTAAAATCACTTCATTTGTTAGTCAATATTTTGACTGTAGTCTGTAAGCAACATGAGCATCTGCACTGGTGCTGCTATTTATTAAGCATGACTGTCCTTTCAGATATAAAAAAAGATCTGGCAGTTCACCCACTTTGCTGTGCTTTTTCTATTAAACACAGCTACTTGAAGTACATGTGTGTTCTACAGTCCCAGGTCCTACGGAATGCTTATTTGAAATTTACAAAAGATGTTGCTTATATAAACATCATTGTGACCACCTTTTTATAAATATTTACAATAAACAGTACACACACCAGTGTTTACACTAAAATCTGACTGACATTAAAATACCACATCTCTTTCAAAGAGACATGTTCCCATTCAGGATTAAATGAATAATAAACAATTTTTATTCCAGGCAGACACATGTCAAGGGGAAAATCATGTAGCTTAAGTTAAATTCAGAAGACAGCAAAAATCCTCTGAGCAGCTGTGATGCTCAGAGAGCTTTTCCAATTAAGACCTTCAATTAGTCTCACAATCTTGCTCAGTTACAGGTTTCCAGCCTGTTTCGGCATTCAAAAACCTCAATAATGGAGCTGGAGTTACTTGGGGAAACTCACTATTTAACTCTGCATGAGAACCACCAGACGTTTCCCATGTTTGCAGAAACAACAGAGGAAATCTTTGAGCTTGTTTCAGGAGCTGGCGAGGCTGTGATAACTAGGTACAAAAAATTACACGGTTATCCAGAATACACATGTAACCAAAATTCAAATAAAATCATCCCCTCAAAATAGCTCTGAAACAAAGAGTTCAGTGTTAAGTTGCCTTGTAGATGGAATATCTGATTGCACACAGTGAAAACGTGTCCACACATTAATGCCACTGTGACTGATCACAAGACTGGGAAAGCGACTTAATCATCCCTGCACGATGCCGCCAAAAAGTGCCGCCCAGACACACGGAGAAAACCTATTTATACACCACAGGGACGCGCTTTTACACCTCATCCAACAACTTCAACGCAGGGAAACGGCAGCGCAGTTTCTCTCTGGCTTAAATAATGGGGAAAAAATAATAAAAGTAAATCCGACTGGAATCGCCTTTATTAATCTTCATCTCTCCCAAACCACAGAGCTGCCGAGGGGAAGAAGGAGAGGAGGGGAGCGGTCGGGACGAGGGGCAGGCGCCGGGCCCAGCCTCGCTCCTCCGGCCCCGCTGGGACCCGGCGAAGGCGGGCGGGACGGAGGAGGCTCCCCGGCCGCCATCCCCGCTCCGGCAGCGCCGCCCGGCCCCGCGCCCGGCCCGCCGCCAGCCCCTACTCACGCGTACGGCCAGCGCCCCGGCCCCCATCCCGGCTCCCGCTCCGCCCGCCCGCGCCGCTCCTGGCGGGCCCCTCCCGGCCGTANCCCGGGGCACGGCAGCCCCCGGGCATCGCCGCCGCTCGGAGCCGGGCGGGGAGAGGAGCCGCTCCGCCTGCGAGGGAACCCGGGCTCGGGCAGGGCCAGGCCGGCTCTGGAAGGGCCGCCGCGACCCCGCGTTTGGCCCAGTAACGCCAGCGGCGACCGGGGAGGATACACAGACCCGCCATGCACGGCCGCGCCCGCGGGGCAGCGCTCCCTCCGCCCGGGGTTGCTCGGTGTGAAGCAGGGCGAGTACAGCCCCCCGGGATTGTCCGCCTAGCGATACTGGTGAAAGAAGAGAAAGATGAGAGCAGAAAGTGGAGGGGAGGACACCCTACACAGCCAGCGACTGCCAGGAGCCACGGCATGGTCCTGGTGGGAAGAGGCATTCATTCCCCCAGCGCCCCTCTCCCGGGCACTGCGGCCTGAAACCAGTGTTTGCCCTAGAAATTTAAAGTGCGTTTCGAAACAGAGCTGTGGAGTTGTGGTGTTTCAAATGTTTGACTTTTTTTTTTAATGGAAAAGCACCCACATGTTTATTCCTAAATCAGCTCAGATGCAAGGCACTGCTGACCCAGGCCTTAGCATCAGGATAGGAGCAAAGGTCTTTGGAAACTGTCTCTCAGAAGTTCCTGCCTCTGGTACAGGGACAAAAGGAAGTCTGTCCAAGTAAAGAAAACAGGAGGAAGAAGAAAATTTTATTGAGCCCTCCAGGCGAGGAAAATGCTACCTGCAGATCTGAGTTTTCACACACAGTTTCTTTTTTATTAAGTACTGTAATCACAATCTCCTTCCTCCTTGGTGCTCAGTTTTTGTTTTCCTCTCTAGGCCAGTCTAACCCAAAATTATTACTTTCCCAGTTGGCAAGCTGACAAGAGAAAGTTAGACTTAGTGATAGTTAGCATGGGTATGTTTTAATTTGTTTTAATTTCACTTTAGGACTCTCAAAATGTAACACCCTCCTTCATCTCCCTCCTTACTGTAAACCTCTAATGTAATTTTCACAGAAATCACACACTGCTCTTTTCTTCTTGGTCCTAATTGCAGCTCCACCATGAAAACTAATGGCGTGATTCAAGCTGTAATCCAGAAAGGGAATGAGAAACTGCAATTCCCTGGGGACTTCACTGGGGGGTGAAGAGTTCAGACATGAACCCGCAGTAAACAGAAGCTACAGCATTAAGGTTTTCATAAATCCATGTTGAGAGGTAGGAGGTACATTCTTATTCTATAAAAAGCAAGACCAGAAGACAAGCATTAGCACCTGTTAATCAGAGCCCAGAAAGTCACACTTCTGCTAAATCACTGGAGCACTTGGGGCTATGAGATGCTGGTAACTTTTCTCTGGGTTGATATGAATCTATATGGGTTAATAAAGACACTTCTGTACTTGTTTAAAGTCTTGAGAGAGCTGAAGACCAGTATATTTGTCTCCTGTGTGGCAGAAGAATCAAAACCAGACTGAAACTTCCTCAGTGCCTTTGTCCCCTCCCAGCTTTCCCTCATCAGCACCCCACAGGGCCAATGACCCCTGTGTAGGGCAGAGTAAGATTCACCTGAACTTTTCCTAACCCCAGCCCAGAAGTAAATACATTCCTTCCCACACCTTCCACCCTTCCCACAGGGACATGTTGGTATATATCCTGATACTCTTCTCCTCCCTTTACTGAATCACCACCCTTCAGGATGACTTCAAAAGAAAGGGGTGATGAATGAGGAACAGCAGTGTTTAATTCTGGCACCACAGAAATCAGCCAAGACCTGCTGTGGTATTTGATTGTAGGTTGCACTCTGCTCAGGAAACCTTCACTGTTTTCCTGTGAGCAATTTAGCAAATGCTTAGAAAACAAAAGATCAGAAGCAGCCATATCTATCACAGAAACAGAAAACTCCCAAAAACCCAAACCAAAAAAGCATACCTCTGTGTAGGACCTCCATCATGCTATTCCATGTTTTCTGGCTAATGTGTTGCATCAAATAACTGTCTCTTCCCTTTTCTATTTCTGAGGAATTTTATACTGCCTGGACAGAACAACTGCAGGATGAATATTTATGCAACTTGTCATAAACTTATGTCTAGAACCATGAGAGCTTAAATCAGAGCATTGTGAAAGACTGATGAAGTCTATGAGAACGACAAGTTGTATTTCACTAGCTTTTATGACATACCATGTCTACTTTCCTTGGGTCACAGTTGTTTCCTATGGTTCTTAACTACATTCTTACCATCTGTGTGCAAGAACAGCTCCATGGCTTTCTAACATGCCTGTGTTTTCAGGGGAGCCAACAGAATATATTCTCTAGCTGAGATACACACCTCCATCATTTACTCTCTAATTCCATGTAACTGCTAAAAGCTATTGTAAAAACATTGCAAAGGAGAGACTAATAAAATCATGCAATGAATCAATAGAATTTTTCCCTTCCACTTGTTTACAAATAAGGCATTTAACCTCAGATGTTGAAACAACATTCCCAGAGGGGAAGAACAGCTGGGGTAGTGTTGGAAGTTCAAAGGAACTGCCTCACACCATTTCTGTGAACATTGCTATTGTCTCTGTGATGCCATATGTTGCTTTAACCTGACTATTATTCATCATTTCCATTGCGACATCAGAATTCAGCACTCATTTCGTAACAGCCCACATAAAACACAGGCTGCTGTGAAAGAAGTGTCTACTGCCAGCTCTGGAGTCCTGGAACATTACTGCTTCCTCCTGGCTAGCCCAAGTAGCCAGCTGCAGGATACTTGCTGTGACCTTCCAGGCTACTCATGAGAAGGCCAGCCCAAACAAACATGGGGCACACTCCAGTGACCTGTGTGATGTAAGAACTGGCAGCTGCAGGTGACAGAAGGAGACAAGTCGAGAAACATGCAAGAGCAGCTGGAAATTGCCAAACCAACACATGAGAGTAGGTTTAGATTAGCTGTTAGGAGGAAATTCTTTACTGTGAAGGTGGTGAGGCACTGGAATAGGTTGCCCAGAGAAGTTGTGGATGTCCCATTCCTGGAAGTGTAAAAGGCCAGGTTGGATGGGGCTCTGAGCAACCTGGTCCAGTGGAACGTGCCCCAGCCCATGGCAGGGTGTTAGAACTGGGTGATCTCTGAGGTCCTTTCCAACCTGGACTATTCTGTGATTCTGTGGTCTGGCTGACAGGTTTGTCTGCCATCAAGTAACTAACCAGAACTTCTCATCCAAAAAGCAATGACAAGACACCTTTTCTTAAAGAAAAAAAAGAAGGCATACAATAAAAGCATGTGATTTGCTTCAGTCAAGACATCTATGTGAAGTATTAAAGTACTACCGAACTTCTCAGACTAAGTAAAATGCAACTGTAAGGATAAGAAACCAAGGAAAAATAGATAGCTATCAAAAACCTGAGTACAAAGTTAATGTATACTTAAGCAGCAGGATTACCAGCCTACTGAATCAATGAGATGGAGACAATCATAGTGATTATAACATTATTTCAAATAATACCAAGCTTCTTCAGGCTTACCTATTTGCAAATTTAAACATTTCTATGTAAACTGATATCTGGAGATTCAGTGATCTAAGCAATTTTTCTGTGTAGAGAAACAGTACTATTGTAGGACTGTGTGATAATTTAGGTTGTGATCCGGGGAAAACTGGATTTTTAAAACAACAATAGAGTACCAAGAGCAGGAGCTGCTGCTGCCACCCCAGTTTCTGACTTTTAGCACAACAGAAAAATCTCTCACCTCCCCAGATCAAAACTATAACATAGCAATTTTGCCCAGGGAATGTGCTATGCCCGCATGAAGTTATGCTAAAAATCACCATGTTGTTAAACTCATGTGGGAGAGTAGAAGCATAAAGCATGTTACATAATTTCTGCCTAAATACGGTGCAAGCTGTCTGACAGCCAGACTGCTCCTGAGGATTTTACTCCTCTGTAATCCAGCCTACGCCTTCATTACAAAGAAAGAAGGAGGCAAACCACCAGCACTTGGGCTCAGCCTGCCAGCAGTTGGGGCTAGCATCAGGCTGCATCCTGCTACCCTGAGGAACCAGTGCTGGAGTACACAAACTAAAATATAAACAAATACAGAAACAAACAAACTAACTTTACCAGGCAAAATGTGCCTTCTCACCTGGCAACTCCAATTCAATCAGTTTTTCTGTGAACCTTTGCTTGTTCATGATTATGCCTGCCCTTCAGTAACACTAGTCCAAAAGGCACTGGGTTTTGGAGTCAAAATAAGGATGACTTTCCCCAGGATGTTGTTCTTGTAAATGGATTAAATGTCTTAAATATCTAAAACTAATATTGATGCTGGGGGGGGGAGGTGTTGTTGCTTTTGTGATCAAATACATAGATACCTTGCACTTCTGCATGAAAACCAGAAAGCAAAGGGGACTGGAAACTGTCTGGTTTTCCCTTTATTGTGTTGTCCAAATGAAGAAACACCAAAATCCACCAGGTTCCACATGGAGGACAGAAAATTAAATAAACCAGCATTTCTGAGAGCACTTTCACTAAAAGATGGGGCAGGGATTTTTTTGTGTGACACTTTTCCAGTGTAAACCTTACAGAAATGGCAGGTTGAATTTTTAGTGTTTTCACAGCACCTTTGTCCTTCAAGGCAGGGGAGGATGTAGAAGGAGAAATCTTACATGAAAGTTATGATTCTAAAGTAAAAAACAAAATTATTTTTCTTGAAACACGTATTTCCATTTTACCAAGCCTTGAATAATGTTGTTCTGCTGCTCAACATTATCTTTGACAACCAACTTTATTTATACAAAATTTCCTTTAGAAAAAGTCAGTACTTGTTGTAGGCACTCACACTACATGTGACTTCTCTGAACATAGAATACTCCAAATGACAAGTACTTCATCATATAAACTGTACTGCAAAAGAAAGCACAGACATAATCAGTGGTGATAAATAGGAAAAAGATTTATAAATAAATAATTTTTTATTGTAGGTCAACAATGAAAAGTGTCCAGTACCTACATTTTGATATAGTAGTTCTGGGGCAGGGATAGATTTTTTTAAAGGTTTATGGCTTCTGATACTTGAACTTTCATTTTCTTCATCTTCTTGCCTTTTTGCCTTCTCTCCCCTCCAGGTAACTCTAAATGCAAATTTCATCTGAGTGCTGCAGTGTTCGGTCTCTTTAGAGCTCACACATCCCAGAGCTGACCAGTGAGAGTCATTACTACTATTCACAAAGATAGCAGCGGTCCCAAGCTCGTCATGAAAGGATGTATTATAATGTGGATGATGAACGATGGGATTTTGTGTGCTCAGGCCCCTTTCATCCCCCCTACATGTGTTCAAGGCCTAAGTAAATGTTGGCTAAATGAAGGGCTGAGTATGCTAAACACTTGCCTTTAGCTTAAGAGGGAATGGAATGCTTCATTACAGCAACATACAGAAAATAAATTTGCATGTGACATAATACTTTCTACCAAAACCTTTCAGGGGCTGCCTGTTGCTATGTTATGAAATGGAGCCTGTTAATCATTTCAGCCAAGGTGCCACCACTGCCAGCTAAACATCAGATCTGCAGGGCAAGGGCCTGCCCGGGCCACATTTTAGCCTGGATTTCTTCCCTTGGTCACTTGGGACATAACATTTGTGGGTATTTGATGACTCTTGAAGTTGAAAACAGAAAATAAAGCAGCTTGTGTAAGTTTAGAGTTGATTTAGCTGACTAAATCAATAGTTGGCTATTATCTGACTAAACATTAGCTCACTAATCTCTGATACTTAGCAACACAGGTATTTTTAGAGAGAGGTTTGCCTCTCACTGTTGCTGAAATTATTTAAAATTTGACATGGAGTTGCAAGGAACTCAAATGGTTTAAGGCAAACTACATTACAACAATGTTTTATTTTTAACAAAGATAAGAAATAGGTTTTTTTCAGACCCAAACATCCCTCAATAATAGCAAATTATTTAAGAATTAATGTGGCTTGCCAGTATGCAGGCTCCAATGATAGCAATAAGAGTAGGTCCCTGAGGGGGCAAAGAATCATAGAGATTCATTCCTGGAGGGGAAGAAGCATTTCCATACCTGGCCTAAACTCGAGCTTACATCTCCATCTTGTGGCAAAAGGGGATGGGTGCAAGGCAGCGAAAGGAAATTACACTTTGTGGCCGAGGGTAACCCGCGGTGTCACAACGATCCGAGTAGCAGGGATGCATAAGGAGTGTCCTCTCCTGCTGCCAGTCAGTTTCTAATCTCACGCCGGATCCCCTACCTCGTCAATAAGAGAGACTCAAGGTAAATCCTGTCTTAGAGGGGAAAACCAAAAGTATTTGTCTCTAAAATCTCAGCAAAACTGCATACCAAAGACTTTGGCTTGGTGTAGAAAATGTCTCCATCCCAGCATTGTGCCAACTAAAGAAATTTGCTTGTCATACTTTAGGAATATCCTCCACTCAATCCTATTTTAGCAGGGGAAACCTAAACTTAATTCCATTAATTTCATGGACTGCTGGTAAATTTTGGATCAGGTCTGTGAGTAACACACAAGGAAGAAAAGCAGCCAAGCAGTACCAGAAGAGCTGTTGGCACAGTGCTGCCCCGGCAGTCTCAATGTGCTCATTCTTTGTGGGTGTCTGACTTTGGGCACATGTTTTAATACACCCACTGCATGGATTGTTACACCTCTGAGACAGACATATTTCAGTGTGGTTAGTACTTAGGCTGGGTGATGTATGTGGTCCACCAACTCAGAGCAGGGAAGAGCAGAATGTTGTGTTCCAAAAATTATAGTTGTGGTTTTTACCAACATCACCTGCCCAGACATTTTATAAAGGACTCAGAAACACAGAAAACAGTTGCAATATGGAGACATGGGAAGACTGTACTACCAAAAAATGTAACAAGCCTACAGCAGAATAATAAGACTTCACTGGAAATGCTGTGAGAACAGTGACAAGCTTTACATGCAGATAAGAAATGTTTATTCCCTCTTTCCATCCCCATCTCAGCCCCCACCTCAGGTTGTGAGTCAGCCTTAGCAATTAAACTGTTATAAAACAGTTAAACAGCTATAAAAGAAAAGAGAATAGCATTTCTACCCTATCCTACAGTGAGCTATATGGTCCTAAAACTTATGCTTCATGAAACCTGCACACATTTTTAAAACCAGGCAGATCCAGGCAGCAGCTGCCAGGGCTGCAGCATGCTTAAAGATATGTAGAATCCCCGTGGGACAAGAGTGTGGGAGCCTGTGCTGCTGTTCAGACACACTTCTGAGGATATTGATGGGATGTCTACAGTATTCCAAAGATGTTCAGACACACTTCTAAGGATATTAATGGCATGTCTATCCTATGCAAAAACCCAGAAAAAAATTCAGTCTGTGTTTCCTGGCCTAGTAAACTAGCACAATCCAGCCTCTGTGTCTGGCTACATCGCTGTGCCCAGTGCAGTCCAGGAACTGATTTAAATGAATTGAAACCCCAGTAGAATGTGGCTGTGAACTGGGCAACATTTTGTGAGCTCAGCTAACACATGGTAATGAAGCAGCCTTAAATAGAAGTGAAGATTTAGGCTAAAGTCAATTGAAAAGGGAATTCAAGCTCTTGAATCTGGGCTGGACTGTGTGAAAAGGTTGCAACAGCCCAATATGTTTGGGATGCTGCAATTTCAATTGTCAGTCACTCCGGGCAATTGTCAAAATGCAGGGAAGAGTTTCCAGGATTCCCTAGAGAGATAAACAGGGAAGAGAATAAAAAAAATAAATGGAAAAATGGAGAACAATAAATGTTTTAGTTGGTGGGGTTTTTTCTTTTTTTTTTTCCTATCCCTTTTTAGTAAAGGAAATATCTTCAATATTGTGTATCAAAAATATTCATCTTTCAGTGACCAGCTACATGCAGCAGGCCAGGTTAATTTATTTTCTTTTTTAATTCCTGGAAATTTAATTTTTATGTGTGTGAGCTTAATCTGGCAGATAACAGAAATCACATGTCCCTTATTGCAGGGTAAAATGAAATGTGAACAACAGGAGAGAAATGCATAGGCTGGGCTGAAATAAAACTTGTCTACATTTGGTGTTTTGTTGCCTTGACAATAACAGTCTGTGTAAATAACAAATAAAGGCTCTGAGTACCAGACTGGAGAGATCCAAAACTGATACTGGGAAAGGATCCTGCCCATTAATTCTTATGAGCAGAGAAGCTCCCACGACAGGATTTGGACACAGGAGATAAACTATTGATGAGGGAACTTGCCCTTAGGCTCCATGGTGCAAACACATAACACTTGCATTAAATATGACCCTGCTTTAGGAGTCTCTGGTCTGAGGAGTTTGTCATTGCCCACAGGGAGAGCAAAAGTCATGCTTTGTCTTAAATCTCTAAGGCTATATTGCCACCACCCAGCTGCTCCGCAGAGTATAAGAAGGAAGATCTTGTGCTGGCTGTCATTGCCCTACAAGTTGGTTTTAGTTACAGTCTTAATTTATCAGGCATTTACCAAGTGTGTAAAATAATCACTTTGAGAGAGAATGGCATTTACCAAGTTGATTTACTGTAAAAGTCAGCATCCCAGCTGGAGCCAGCTCAAATGGCAACCTGTACCAACACCACTGATTACCTGTTCTGGTTGGAAATTGTGCATCCTGGAGCCAAGCAAAACTCAGTCACATCAGATTTTGTAAATGTGGTTTTGTCCAGGTTTTACAGACTTCTTTACTCGGCTTGTTCACTGCCCTAACAGTTAGTGCCAAGGAAAGATCTAGAGCCCAGTTGGGTCTCAGCAGAAAAAAAGAAAAAAGAAGTTTTCTTAAGAAGAAAATTATTTTTTTTCCCCTTGTAAAATGTTAGCACACACCATTTTAGATGCAAATCTATTATTTCAAGTCTGAAATTGTCCCACCACAGCTCATTGACATTCTGGCCAGATGATCCCTGCTCCTGTCCCTTTCTTTAGCTGAAAGTCCAAGATCTGGTTTGGCTGCAATGTTACAATGAACCCTGATGGAAATCCTACAATCTGTGATGTAGTGTGTTTCTAGCTGAACCAAAGAAGTGTCAGTTCTTCTGTCTGAGGTATGGGCATAAGCTCACCTGCAGTGCCATGTTCAGTCCTGCTTCATAAAAGGTTAATTTAAGTGAAGGCAAGTGCAGAAAGAACTAGCAGGATCAAATAGAGAGGAGAAAAAAATCAGTTTGATGTTGGAAAATGAAGACTAGAAACAAATATGATTGCTTACTGCTACAAAATAATAAACACCAGAGACAGGAGAGTGTTGTAATGTATGGAATAACATGGGCAAAAAGTCAAACTGGCATCCGTGGCTTGTGAATAATTTTAGGGTGGAAATAATAACAATATTTAAAACCTAGCCAATTTCTGGAGTAGCCTTTTGTATGGAGGAGAAAAGGTGGATTATATGATGGGAATGTTATTGCAGTACAAAGCAGTTCTGGGGACCTCGTAATTTTTTTCCCTGTCTGTGGTTTAAGGGCAGGCTTGATAGGAAACGACACATGACATGGCAATTCTGGGTCACATTGTTTTACAGGAACTGAGTTTCCAAATTGATATATATTCGAGTTTGGGACTTTCCCTTTTTCAGCAAAAGAGGACTTATTCATGGGAAGCAGACACATTCCACAAACTAGTTCCTTTAGTCAATAGGCTGTTTTCCACTGGGAAGTTTTTCATCTGGAAATTTTCAAGAAGCCCCAGCTCTAACATCTGCTTGGATGCAAACCCCTTGGGCAATGGCCTCCTCTCCTTGTTTCTTCAGTGTCAAAGACCCTTGGCAAGACATACAAATAAAGCATGACCAGGCAAGGGAAGTAGAGAGTCCGTGCAGCTTCTGCCATCTCACCTTTCCATGGGCTGTCTGTGAGAGGAGAGGGCAGTGAGTGACCCTGACACACTCAAGACAGTGGCTGGGCTGGAGCAGCGAGTGCTGCAAAGATGTAAACCATATGATGAGTCTGGCCATAGAAAACTCAAACACAATTTTGCAGTGCACAAGCTTTTAATGAAATAATGCTGAATGAAAGGGTAAAATAATAAATAACAATAAATTATTGTTTTCAAAAAATTAGCCATGGGTTGTGTCAGATGAAACAGGAGGTATCTCTGGAACCCAGGCCACAGTAAAAAACATGCAATTATTTGAAAAATAACTCCATTCCAAGAGGAGAAAAAACAGGATTGAAAAACTTGGATTTGTTTTCAATGATTCCATTAAAAATTGTTCTATTTAAGAAGAAATCAACTTTTATCCACTGCAGCAGAAGCCTGCTCATTCATCCTGTGAGTCACACAGAGTTCTGTGTATCTTATACATCTGGAATAACAAATTTTCTTCCTGGAGAAGATTAATCCTTTGTCAGGTCTTCCACATTTTTGCCACCTACAAGTGTCTCGGGAAATGCCATTCAACAAGCTTGAGTTATCGCAGAATTCAGCTCAGGTTTTTAAAAGCTTTTCAAAAGCTTGATTATCAGCAAGATGCATAGGGAGTGCTCAGTCACATTCATTTAATGATCTCACACTGCCCCCAGCTCAGGAGTTCCAAGTACAATGCATAATTTGGGTTTGTAACCATCTTCTTTGCCATGTCAGCTAGTTAAAAAACCCCATACCCACATGCATATCCACCTGCACAGTGTGCTTCCTGCTGCAGAAAAAAACACCAAACATGCCTGGCAGTTTCTGTGGAGAAGATGTGGAGACAGCAGCTCTCTTCCAGCTTGTCAGAGCCTGGCTGAACAAAAAAAGGACATGCACAGATCTCACTCAGACATGACTGATTGCTCTGATTTACTCTTGGGTTTGTTTTGTTTTGTTTGTTTTTCCCACAACCTTCTTTTCCTGATGTAGCTGACAACTGATTTAGTGTCTTTGCTGGCTCTGAGGCTGAAAGGTCATTTTTACTGTATCTCTCCCACACAGCACCTAATGTTTTGGAGTCACAGCACTCTTGCCTGTAAAAGGGAACAGAAAGCAGTGGCGATCACTGCCACTTGCTGTGCCTGTCCTGAGTGGAAACGGGAAAGTTTCCATGCCCAGGTAATTGTGTTTATGTTTCACAGCCCACAGGGGTTTTAAGGCACCAGACAAGGTCAGTGAAAACAACATAGCTTAAATGTAGATGAAACAATTATAAAACCCAGTTTCCTTGAATAGTTGTATTCACCATGACAGGAAAGGAGCACAATCCCCATTTCACAGTGAGGTTATAGACAGATCCTGCAGTGCCCTTCTAGTGAGGCCACCCTATGCTTCATTTGCAACTTGGAGGGGAAATAGTAGGGGAAGAGTATGCCCTGTGAACACTGAAAACAATGGCCATCCATGGTTTCTGGCCCCCCAAGGGATATTTATCATCCAGCACACCACAAAACCCTGGGCAGTCAGAGACAGGACCACAAACGCCCTTCTGACACTCTGACTCAGCGCTCTCAGGGGTACCCATTGCTGGTCAAATTTTCAAAGACAGTGCTGGGATAGCAAGGGAATTTAGACTCTCCAAAGAATTCTGCTCCTAGAAGTACCCTGTAGATGCATATAACACAACAGTTCTAGCACTGTGAATGCTAAATCAATATTAAAAAGCCAACTCAGCATACAGGGGTACGTAACAGTACTGGAGAAAGGTACTGAGCTGAAAAGTACACTGTATGCTGATGGGGAGGAAAGGAAGGTGCAGCATAGGAAAGCAGAGGAGGTGGGGTCTTGCCAAGCCCAGGAGCTACTCAGTGACAAAATTTCCTCCTGTTGCCTGCAGTGACTGCCCAAGTGCTTCAGCAGTACTTAGCAATGCTGAAATACTTTGCAAGCACTTGTCAGTGGTTTAGACATGTTGAATCATAGGTTAACCACTCAATTGACCAGTACAAGTAGGATACCTGACCTTCCCAAGGACTAAGGTGCTTATTCACACAGTCACTGCCCCGTCAGACTGTTACTACAGTAATAGCTAATGAAAGCCCCTCAATTTTTAACTCAGTTTCATAATTAATATTCAGACATGGTCCTGAGTGTCTTGTAAGCATCTGATTTTTTTTTTTCTCCTGTTTGCTACTAGCTATGAAGCTGTCTAAATCCAGAGAGAACTGGTATGTTCTTCAGCTGTTTGTTAGTTTTGCTTAGATTTGCTTTTTCTTTTTTACTTTTCTGTTGAGCAGATCTTTAAACTGCTGTCATTTACTGACTTCCTTGTGGCATAAATTTAAACAACACTCCCAAATTCTGCAGCAAAAGAACACTGTTTAATCTGCATCACTCAGAACTGAGGAAGAGATATAATGAGGGCTGTCTCTACAGCTTTAACTTGACCCCAAAGGCAGACACATCATTATACAGCCCTTAATGACACAATCACACAGTATTTTTCTTTAGAGAACCCCATGGCAATTTATCACATGATCACATGCCAATTTGTTTCATTTCTGTTACTGAGTGTCTCACTCTGAGCCTTGTGCTGGAAAATCAAGCTGGCCTGTTTCCTGCAGAAGATTCAGTCAGAGAAGCACAAGGCAACAATCCCTCTGTTCATCCCATCCAGGATCATTCCTTAACCACAGTCACTGCTGAACCCAGTCATTTGTTTCTGCCAGTCTAGAGAGGCCCAGAGACATTGCATTCCTGTGGTTGGCTAAGGAAGGGGAAAGAGGTAATTTTCATGCCCTCCTGCAGGGTTGGTAGGCCTGTAGGCTCACCCCTTTGCAGACACCGGTGTCTCTCCCCTTAAAATCCATGTCCATATGCCAGGCATCCTTGGCTATCCAGTACTGGAAATGACTGCTTTTTTCCTGGTACTCATTCCCATGTTGATGCTGGCCATTTGTGATTATTCTGTTTCCTTGCCTATGTTTTTTTTTTTAATCTTTCAGTTCCCTGGGGCAGAGCACTGTCTCTGTGAATGCTGGAGAGTAACTAGCAGCAGCGTGAGAAATTGAATTCCTCTTTAAAAAAATTAGATTTCTAAGTGACACATCCTGTCCTGGAACAACACAAAAAAGGCCAAAGAGAGGAGTAAGAAAAGTTTGTTCCTTTTAACATGAAGGTAAAGCTAAAGAGAATAATAAGGTGGTTGCTTTCCAAAATCAGGGGTGAGGCTGAAGGATCCAGGGACTTTCATAACACTCAATTCAGGGTAAAATTTCCTTTTTGTGAACTAGATAATGGATTATGATTCTGTAGAGCCAAGAAGTCCAAGTATTCTGGGAGGAGAAAAGAAATTACAGATTGCATAATATGCAGATTGCTATTAATCTAACCTGTGCAAAGGACAGGCACCTTGCCATCTCCTGATGTTCAGGCAGCTCTTCAAACTGTGGACTGTTATAGTCTCCTATTTAAACATGTAAATTATATGGTTAACAAAATGCACAATATCTTGTATCAGCACATGATTATATTTTGGGTCAGCTGATGAAAAGGTTACAGGCTTGAAGAGATCTATGTCTCTTCATCTCTATTGCCTTGCCGGACTTCAGCCCAGGATCAGAAGATCAACTGCTTGTATCTTGGTGGGGAGGGGGGGAAAGGAAATCATGTTGTGATGGTTTTGCAGAGAGGCAGATACAGTGGGTTGTCAGCAAAGAGAAGAAGGTGATACTGGCCCCCAGATTGGCTCAAAGAGTAACAAAGGCAAGTGGAGAAGACTAGGCAAAGTGCTGGAAGAAAGAATATTCTTGGTATCTGTTACCAATTCATATGGGATGCTTTGGTGACATGCATCTGAAAAGAGGGCCCCAATAACTTTGAAATAGATCTGCAGAGCACTGACAAGAGATTTGCCTTACAGGCTCCCAGCAGATGCCTGCAGTGAGAATACAGGTGAATGCAGTGGCTCTCCAGCATCACTGCAGTCAGGAGGTGAGGAGAAAAGCTCTTTAGGTGCCCTCTTCCCATTCTGCTAGTCATCTCTGCTATTATATTGCAGATCTTGTGCCCTACTATCCTGAATGCAGTAGATGGTGCTATTGATAGCGCTATTAATGCATACGTTAATCAAGTAAAAGTATCCCTAGATGAACAATGTTAAATGCTTCTCTTTTCCTCATATTCTTCATCTCAAGGCACTTGTAAAAATTTAAAACCTGCATATTTATGTCAGTTTTTGTTCAACCTCAGTGTAGCCACTCTGTGTGTCCACACAGCCCAGCTCTAGAGAGAAGACAGAAGAGGATAGCAGAATGATGGTAAGTGACAAAGAGTCTTATTACACTAAGTCTCACTGAGACTTGAAAGATAATTTCAGGAAGAAGGATGCAAACAGCCAGGTTGGAAACTGGCAGAGCTAATATAAATCAAACTAATCTCTCAGTTTTACATGAGAGCCCTTAACAATTTGAGGTCAGGCTGTCATCTCTATAATCTCTCAGGGAGAGCTGTTCTCAAAAGCCAGCACTGATTACCCTGTTGGCACAAGGTAGCTGCTCTGCTGCTTTTCAGAAAAGGGACTTGGAGTCTTGGTCCCATTACAATAATTGACTGTCATTAGTCTCCAAGTAGCAGATTAGGCAAAAGCCATGGGCCCCAGTGGGGCAGAGGCAATGCAAAGACACAGCTCTTGCCAGAAACAATTTAGAAAGGCAACTCCTCCACCTCAAGAAATTAAATCATATCATCAGTATCACAAAGTTGAAAACACTGATTTCTGACTCTTGATCAGTCAAATTTACAGGAACGAGCTAAACCCCTTTTGTACCCTCTACAAAGTTGTCATTACAATCAAGATCCATGCATCCTAGCAGAGATGCTAACAAAGCAATGGGCCAAAATGCACAGCAAAGTCTCCCAAGGCTGCTGAACTGGCCAACTCAGCAAGACACTCAGCAGTGTGCTTTGTGTTACCAAGCTGTGTGGAAAACCTTTGAGGTTCCATAAAACCAAGACTCAAATTTTTATAGTTGGAAGTATCAGTTCTCATAGGAAGGGCAACTCCTTATCTGTAGAAAAGAGGCTCAGAGCCAACAAGAGTTCGAGTTTTTCTGCATATCTTAAGTCTTCTGTTTTTTGAGAACAGTGTTTCAGGCTATATACAGCCCTTTTCAAAATGCATTCAAACACACACTTCCAGCTCTGCAAAACACATGCCAAGCGTGAGAATGGCAGTCTGGTCCAGCTCCTGGTCCACCTTAAAATCACCACTATTTTCTATCATTTTCCTTTGCTAGCAGCAATTCTTTAAATTGATCTTTGAATGTGTGCAATTTTGTACTCTGTAGATGTCTCAGACAAGATTTAAATAGCAGCAGATTGTGTTTCAAGCATTTCACATTGATGGAAATTAAAGGCCCGTTTCCCAAAGCTTTTACATACGTGCTTAACTTTGGGCACATGAGCAATGATATTGACAGCACAATGATATTGTGCTGTCCTGCTGCACAACAGCTGAATGACAATACAAATTGCTCAAGCGATATTCATGGTATTACTCTACATGTTTTCTTTAAAATAAGCCTACAGGAGGGATATCACTTGGCAACATAATTTAGGAAGGGAAAGAGGACCTGGTGACAAAGGACACCAGGTATACAGAGGTATACAGAGTCTCTTTTGTCTCAGTCTTTACAGGCAAGACAACCCTCAAGTAATGCAAGGCCTCTAAGACCTGCAAAATTGGAGCAAGGAAGACTTAGCCTTGGTGGAAGAGGATCAGGTCACGGGATATTTGAACAAATTGGACATACATTAATTTCATGGGTTCTGATGGGATCAACCCACAAGTGCTGAATGAGCTAGCAGGTAGCATGATAGCCTTTGATGATCTTTCAAAGGTTATGTTGCTCAGGGGAGGTTCCTGAGGATGGAAAGAAAGGACACTTCTGTCTTTAAGAAGGACAAGAAAGAGGATCTGGAGAAGTACAAGCTAGTATCCCTCACTTGGGTGGCTGGGAAGGTGATAGAGGAAGTAATTTCTAAACACACAAAGGACAAGATCATAGAGCAGTCAGCAGGATTTCTGAAGGGACAAGCATGCCTGACCAACTTGATAATAATGGGATGAATGGAGAGGAGAGAGAAAAGGATGTTGTTTATTTGTTCAGTGGATTGTGGTAGGCTTTCAATTCTGTTTCCCATAACATCCTCGTAGACAAGCTGATGAAGTACAAGTTAAATAAATGGACAGTCAATTGAAAACTGTCTGAACTGCCAGACTCAGAGTCATGATCACAAAATCCAGTTATGGCATGAATCTAGCTGGAGGCTATTCACTAGCAGTGTATCCAAGGCGAGGATGCTGATGTCAGTACTGTTAGACATCTTCATTAATTATTATAATAACAGGGTGAAGTCTAGCCTCAGCAAGTGAGCTGATGACACAAAACTTAGAGGAGTGGCTTATACTCAGGAGGGTTGTGCTGCTATCCAGGAGGACCTCAATAGCCAGGAGAAATGGGCTGACCAAAATCTCCTGTAGTTCAACAAAGTGCAAGCTCCTGCATCTGGGGAGCAACAACCCTACACCTCAGTAGCTGGTGGGGGCCAAGTGTTTGTAAAGCAGCTTTACAGCAAAGGACATGGGGATCCTGGTGGACACCAAGTCGACCACAAGCTATCAATGTGCCCATGTGACATGGAAGACCACCAGCTTCTTGGTGGGGGGGCATTAGGAGGAGCATTGCCAGCCAGAAGTGATACTTCCTCTAGCACTGGCGAGACACATACAAAGTGCTGAGTCCAGTCCTGGGCTCCCCATACAAGGAAGACATGGATTTACTGGAGTGAAACGAGAGAATGGGCCAGAAGATGATTAAGTGATAGGACTATCTGTCATAAAAGGAGAAACAGAGCTAGGACAGTACAGCCTCATAAAGAGACAGCTGAGGGAAGATCGCATCAATGTGGAAAAATATCAGATACAGGGAGAAGGGATACAGAGGACTGAGCCCAGCCCTTCTCAGTGCTATCCAGAGATAGGACAAGAGGCAATGGGCATAGATGGAAGTACACAAAATCCCATTCAAACATAAAATCAAAAAGACTTTTAATTTTGTTTTCCTTCCTGTGAGGATGATCAAATACTGGTACAGGTTCCCCAGAGAGGTTGTGATGTCTCCACCATTGGAGATATTCAAAACCCAACTGGACATGACCTTGAGAAACCTGCTCTAGGTGACTCTGCTCTGAGTTTGGGTGTTGGTCTAGATGAACTTGAGTCACACTTCACACCCAACTAGTAAATGGCTATTTGAACTGCATCTAGAGGGAAGAAAAAAATATCTCAAAGTATGAATAATAAGCTCTTTAACAAAATTTGGAAAAATTTATTTGGGATCGACTGAGCAATTTATAAGTGAGGGGCAGCTTTACTCAAGTGAAAGAAGTAACTGCCTAGTTTCATCAGCTTCTAATATTCTAAAGCTCATGCTTCATCATGTTAAAAAAAACCCAAACAATTCTGTCATTTCTATTTTGTATTGTTTGTTGCCTTTACTATGGTAAAATATATACCAAAGATAAATCTATGGATTGCAAACTGGCTTTGAACATTTGCCTTGTGATACATCCTTGTTTTGACCAAAAATGCTTAGAACCATTTGTTCTCAGATAAGCCAGCAGCAGCTGCTGCAAATGCTGTGCTAAATTCAGATTTACCTTCAGATTTTTCATCTTACTTTTCCTGGTGGGTTAAATACAACTTTTAAAGTATAGCAATATAGCTGCCTTATTTAGCTCATCCCTGAAATAATGGTCATTGCAATGTACTCAAGTTGAAGGCACTAACAGCCCATTATCCTACAAGTGGTGGTTTTTGCAGAGCTAACCTTTTAGCTACATCTTTATTATTACTTTTCCAAAGCTGCCAGTGCTACTGTGTTTACATTACAATCTAAATGGACAGTATTTATTAAAGTTTAAAATGCCTAAAGAAAAGATACAGCCTAGCACAACAGAATTACATCCAATTTGCTTTCTCTTTTTATATTCTACCTGCAAAGTTACAGGAACTCTTTAGAAACACAGCTGCTCTCCTGCAAAAGTCCTTTCTGTTGCCTGCCATGCTAGGGGTTGCTCTGTAGTTTCTGCTTTGTCACAAAAACAACAGAAACTTGCAGAAAATGCCAGTGAAACTCCTGGAATACTCATGGTTTCTCTAGTGCAGGCTGAGTATCTGAGTATTAACACCAAGATGCCAGGAAGCCTGAAATGCTCTTAGAAATATTACCTCTGTTGGTAAATCAAAGACTGAGTTCTCTAGGTCTGACTAATTGTCAGCTTTCTGCAGACCTGGGAAATTCTCTGGCCTCCTTCAACATCCAGGGGAAGCATTAAGCTGATGAAGCTGCCAGAATTGCAGGAGAGAAAACAAGGAAGGTTGCCGTGGCATAGAACCAAGTATTAGTATTTGACAGACTTTAATGACTACCCTCAAACTTATCTCAGCCATATGCCAGTCATACTTATTCCTACTTAATTCTAACATTTTCATGGTTTAGGGATGGACTTTGAAATACTAGGTTTATGATTGGACTCTGTGATCTTAAGGGTCCTTTCTAATTTAAATGACTCTGTGATCTATAGTATACTAAGTGCATGCATACACTGTTATTGTGAGTGCTAAAGTTTGCAGCAAACCTTCCCAAAGCAGAAGCATCAAACTAGTATCTGGGCAAGCCCTGCATTAGCAACAAATTACTTGAATCAATATTTACTTCTTCAAGAATCAAACCCAGGAAATTTCACAGGCAAAGGAAAAAATAAAAAAATGTTGCTAACAGGTGTACAGAAAAGCCAGTCACAAGGGAACCATGTGAATAGCCCCATTTTCCCCATTAGGAGCTAGCACAGGGATGGTCCACCACTACTTATTGCAGAGTTGCTCATGATTTTGCTATACCATAGCCACAGAAACTAGATGCTACCCACAGCAACTCTCACGCATACACTATCTAGATGACCATCCTCCAAGGAGATTTTATTTGGTTTCTTGTTTGGAACCTCAAGCAGTGTTCTCAGGTCTTGGAGTTTTTAGGCCAAAACCTGAGTTGTAGTTTTAAGCTACCTTTCATTTTAGAAGATATTTATAGTTACGAACACTGCTGAGCATTGTCCTCATTTTCCACTTAGTTCAAAAGAGGTGAAAATCTGGGAAAATTTCTGCCAAGTTTTTTGTGTCTTTTTTTCCTTCTGCATTCCCAGCAATGGAAACAAACCAGAAGAAAAGGAAGGGCCAATGTGAGCTCAACTTGAACCACAATGCTTGCAACTGGCAGACAAACATGCTCATCAAACAAATGCATTTTAGCCTGACTCTGCTGACAATACAGAGCAGGAGCTGAATCACAGCTGAGCAGGGCTATAGAGCCTGGGTTTGATGTTGCAGACTTTTGTGGAATCAGTTTAGCAACATAAAACCTGTTTTCTAACTCTGCATGTCATGAGTTAAAAGTGAGGACGGAACAACCTGCCAAATACCAAATGAGCACTACTGAGGCTCATGATAGGAAACGAGCAAAATTTCTGGCTCGGTACAAAAATACCCTCAGTGGATTTTTCCCCCTTGTCAATTTGTCTTAGGAAGTTTTTACCTAATTTTCAGCTGGTCGTTTCTATAGAAAGAAGAGTAGGACCACAGCTTGCTACACTGGATGAAGAATTTAGAGAACTGGTACAGAACACACGTGTTGCCCTTTCACAGAACACAAACCATTATTTGACAGTATTTGAAGTGTTCAAAGTGGCTATGCTGTTACATTATGCAGTTGCAATATGCAGTGTTTTACTACCTCCTAATTACAAGTTTCTAAATCATGTAGCTATGGGCAAAAATCCTAGAGGCATAAAAATTAGGAAATAGAGATAGATAGTTTACATGTGCTGTCACGAAGATGATGGCATTTCTGATGATGTTTTAAATATTGGGGACAGACAGTACTGACAAAAAATTGGAAAACAATATAGGAATAGCTCAGATTATTACTTTATATACCCAATGGACACCTTCCACTGAACTATAAAGTTGTATCTCTTCTTCTGATTTATTATCATTTTTGCCTGCTAGACCATATACACCAAACATTAAATCACAGTAATTTTTGCTTCTTTGACAGCCAAACCAAGTGCAAAGTACCAGGTTTGGATGACACTGACCTGCCACAGCTGCTCTCAGGTCTTGATGTTATGTGAAAAAATAGGCAACAAGTGGGGAGCAAGCAGAACCTCTATAACCTCAGAGAGCTTCTGCATCAACCACTTCACAATTTCAAATGCCAGATGTTTAAAATTAGCAATGAAGGTGTTAGCACTCCCAGTGCACTGCAGCCAGTGTCTCTGCAGCAGGGTAAGTAGGAAAAAGCTCAGTATATAAGTGCTTGGAATGTGCCTGTAAAAAATGACAGTATTTAATGAAGTTAAAATGGTGCCTCAAAATGTTGCTGGAATTGCAGTGCTCTTGTTTCCAGGGGTGGAGGGAAAATTGGAGCACCGCAAAGTAACACTAAACGCCTACTAGCTGTTCAGTATTTTCTTGGACTCATTGGTTTGGCAGTGTTTGCATTCTGTAGCCAAACACAGTTTTTCCAGTAAAAAACAAAGGAACTTCTGTCTTCTTGGTTTGTGTAAGAGATTCTATTGCTAACATATATGGTCTAGTTCAAATAGAAGTAACAAGACTTCTAAATCCTTCCTCCGCACCTTGGCATTAGAGCTAAATATGTCTTAAAATGCTTCGTGGATCAGACTTGGAAACCAATGGAAAGATTTAGGAAAATCATGTTGATAGTAAAACAACCTAAACTGTCAGGAAGGAGTGAAGAGTCTGATTTGGTGACAATGAGATAAGGTATGAGCTCTATTTATAATGAAAATATATTGAGTTCAAATCATTAGAGATTTTTAATCTTGCTTTGGGTTCTATCAGAATAAAACATTTTGTCTAGTTTCAAAGGCACTGCAGATACAACAGTGAATGGGCAGTGCTGATAGATGGCTCCTGTGCTATCTATTACAGGGCGTCTGTCACACATATCCCTGGACTGTTTTCCACTGCTGTTGCTTTAAAGATGACTGACAAATTTTCATTTCAAAAGGTTGTCTATTTATATCCCCTTGACACGGCTTCTTTCACTGTCCTGTAGAAGCATTATCCAAACAGGAAGGTGGCCAGTGTAGTCTGAAGGATGCTCTTCCCCTTGAAATGATGTATACAGGCATGTCTGTGGGGGAAGGCACAGGGGGCAAAGCTGAAGTTGGGGCTAATCCATGAGTATTGGTCCCAGTTAGCTCAGCCTTGCAGTTTTCAGCTGGGGCCACACATTCACTTTGCCAGAAACAATGCATGAAAAGTAGCACCTACATACCTAAGGTTTCATAAACATGTTTTAAGGAATTAACACTAAGAGGGAAAATCCACTGGGGACCTGCCAGGTGCTATCCAGGAGACTGCAGTGAAGAAAGAGGATGGAGTGAACAGCAGAGAGCCTTTCTGAGTCAACAGTACCCCCAGCGTCCCAGCGGCAAAAGGGGATGTGTACATGACACATCTAAAGATAAATGCTTTACACATGCCCAGTCACAAGAATAACCACGTATTTTTCAGTCAGGGTTGTTGCCCCACTCTCAGCTTCATACTGGACATGGAGCTGTCCAAGGGGTCTTCAAGGACCAGAGTGATGGCTTTTTGCTCTGGACCTCCAATGTTCTTAACTCATGCCAGAGGCTTCCAACAGGGAAGCCTGCTGCTGGAGGAATGTTACCCACACAATGTGTTGCTGCCCAGCAGCTCATCCTGCAAACACAGCAGGACAGACACCTGAAGACTGTTCCTATAGGACGCCACTTACAAGGTATCCTGGTTTATAGCTGGGCCTCAAATTGGCACAATTTCTGAATTTTTTTTTTCTGCTGGGAATTTCAAAGGAAAGACAACATGTTCCCCAAGGAAGAAAAACTTTCGGTATCAGTGGAAGTCTTGCCAGTGACTTGAAAAGGGACAGGATTTTGCAGTGGTCTAAGGGTATAAACATGAAGACTGAACAAAATGGTTGGGTCATCCCTCTTGTATCCATTTATGGTCTTTCCAGGCCCTGTCTACCAGAAAGAATAATATTACAAATTAATCCAAAAGCAGTTGTCTGAGACCTCAGTTTCAGCATAGTGAAGTGCTGCCTGGTGAAAATGACAGGCTTGCTGTTGCTTTTGTCCAGCTTAAAATTACTACTTTAGTTGTACAGTTTCACTGCAAGACACTTATTCTTTAAAAAAATTCCATAAATGAGAATCTAACCAGGTATTAAAGCACTGGGACAACTTCATTAATTCACTGCAGGGAATGGTGTGGAGAAGATCCTCATGTCTTATGTTTTAAAACCAGTATTGAACAGTCTCAGCTTCTCTTGTTTTTTAAAAAAAAAAAAAAAAAAGCTAACGCAAAACGACCTGTCAGGACTCACTGAACTTCTGTTCTCCTCCTATATCCCTGAATATGGATACATCTGAAGGACTTAAAGATATGCTATTAATGCCTTAAACCAGTGTATGTTCACTCATCTAATTATTTCTACATGTAGCATAAGGTGCAGTTAACAGTAAATTTGAGAAGAATTGAATATGTTGCTTACAGCTAAGGCAGCAGTGCACTTTTTCCTTTTCATTGAAACAAACTGCAAAAAACTGACATTGATGATCAAGTACTGATCAAGATTTGCTGCAGAGTGGCAACAGAGATCAGCCACAAAACCCATCACGGACCACAGCCACTTTCTCTGCAATAAGCCGAAGACCCTGAGCAAAAGACAGAAAGCTTTAGAAATCAGAAGACAGAAACTAGGAGATACTGAAAAGAAGCACTGAAGAAACACTTGCCCTTGAGACAAGGGTGACTTTGCCTGATGAGGAGTTCTCTTGCTTCCACATAAACAATCTTCCGATTGCTTAAACATCCAGACCTTGAGCACTCATCCCCTCAGGGCTTAGGGTTGTTAATAGAGCCTGTTATTCCCTGTATCTCAGGCCGGGTGTAAAAAATACCCGGGAGACAAGATTATAGCTTTAGCAGACACAAAAGCCACACTGATGTAAACTGAATATTTGCCCCACTCCCCCATCTGTTCTATACAGGCTATGCCAGCTCCGCCTCCACAGCCGGGCTGTTTCTTATCAGCCCAGATGCCTCAAGCTCTTATTAGCTATTACGCTATTGATCATCGTTATCTCTCAGACACATCTTCACAGAGAAGCTTGAATTTGCAGATGCTCTCTGCCTCCCAAACCAACTCTGCTGAACAGACCCATGAAGTCTGGAATGTCAAATTCCCATTACCAAAGACTTTCACTACAGCAGCGTTGCATTAACCCCCTGAGGACACCCAGTGAACGGAAGGAGCTGTCCTCAAAGCACTGCTGGAGATGCGATGTGCTCACCCACAGCCACGCACTGCCAGCTGAAAAATTAACCTAATACACATTCATGGGAACGGGATTAAAAGGTCACTTGATGGTGATGAGCAACACCCCAAACCTTCTGTTTAGTGTTGTTAGCAACTCCATATATATGTAGTAGCTATGAGATGCTTCCTGTGCCTTCCTGGCAGAAACCACATTGTTGCACTGGGTTTACACAGAGAACTGCACGTTAGCCGGGCACGAAGCTGCCATCAGGCTGCAGGTAGGACTGCAGCCACTTCCAAAGCAGAGGGGAAGCAACAGACCCTGTGGCACAGCCATGGGGTTACAGCAGTGTTCTCGGGCCCTGCATGTGGTGAGGAAGGAAACCCCCACGAGGCTCCAGGGATTAGAGGGAGCTCAGGGACCAGGCTCTCCTTCTGCCACTTGGGGTTGGGAAGATCATACCCAGATGTGAAAACAGCTACAGCAAACAAGAACACCCCCTCCTCCGCTAGTCACTCCTGAACACAAACGCTATGAATAGCAAATGACTAACTAAATCAAGGGCATTCAGTGGAGCAGCTGAATGCCCCTACAGGTAGCACTAACAGCCCTGTCAGCTTCTCACAAGTGTTCAGTGAGTCCATGTTCAGGTAAAAATGAGAAGATAATTCAGGAGGCAAAAGCCCCTTGACACCAGGCACGGTACAGCTTGGGGTAGTTTCCCTGCCTCTCTGAGTCCACAGACAGGAGGACTGGAACAAAACAGGATACCAAAACAAAATTATTTGGGACTGGGAGGTGAAAAAAAAAATCAGTAAACTGGGCTCTGTCAACTCTGAACGCTGAATTTCTGACAAAGGCTCAGTTAAGTTAAACGTCAAAATCAATCAGTGCAGTCTATCTAACCTCCCCCAAATGTGCAAAGTTCAGTTTTATTATCTACACGACAGTGGTTGTGGAAATCAGATTCAGATCTTTGGTGTGTGGAATTATTCAGATTCAAAGTTAATTCATCAGCAGCTATTAAGTGACTGATGGCTTTGTTGCAGCCAATAGCACTATGTTCATTAACTCCACCTGATAATCTGGCCCTTGGGGTTTGATTCAGATACAAATCTTTAATCAACTAAACACTAACATGAAAAGCTGCAGATGCGTTTGTGGACAGCCCATTGATTAGAACAGGAAAAGGTGATTTTTTCACATATGTTTCACAGCTATGTTTTTTATTGTTTTCAAATCTCACATCAGTCAGACCCAATATGTCTCTTTAGAGAAAAGTACATAAACCAGAGTTCCTGCCCTTTTATATAAAAGAACAGCACACTGCAGCTGAGGGGTATGATGTGCATTATTATTCTCAATATGCTGCAGTCTCATTACATTCCAGGGCAGTCGTCCGAGTCGACGGCAATGCTGGTGATTGCAGTCCAGGGGCTGCCAGAACTAAAAGCCAAACAGAATGCTGAAGGAATAGGTAAATGCACATTCCCTCTCCCTTTCAGAAGGAAATTAAAGCTCTTCATTTTGTTTCCTGGTGAGAATCTCCATGCTGAGCAATGCTGCTGTGCTCTGGTGCTCAAGTGTCTCCTGGAGTCCTCATAGTACAGGAATTTCTTTAGTCTGATCAGTGCTTAAAGTTAAGGAGTGGAAAGAATGATAAAACTTCCAGAGGGAATTCTTACTGAAAAGGTAGAGGTGGGATTAAGCCAAAAGGAAATCCATTCTCTACAACCCCTGCATGTGATCCTAGGAAGAGGACAGTATTAATATAAGCTGTGGCCTCCAGGAAGACATGAAGGTCACAGGCAGAGCTTGCTGCTGGCCAGCTGCCAGGCTGTGTCCATCTTGCACAGGGACAGTTTAGCTCAAAGCCTGACATGAAGGCAACAGGACATTTGCTCCAGTGGGCTTCCTACAACTTTGCTCTCCATCAAGAAAAGCCTTGGCTGCCTCCTTTCCTTTGATCCAGGTAAGGCTGTAAGTACTCATCATAGGACTGTGGAGGTGGCCTTGAAGAGTAACCAAAGCATGTACTGCCCTAGGGCAGCCTGGGCTGCAGAGAGCGGTGTGGATGCTGTGCCTTACTCACCCTTCTGCAGAGGGGATGCTGTGAGGTGTCCCTGCATAACATCAGAGATGGAGAGGTGCCATGGGCAGCACCGAGAGGGTCTGTTGGTGATGCTACTGGAAAGTTTATATGGAAGGTGCTTGGGCAGATAGACAGACAAGCACTGATTTACAAATTATTCCAGGAAGCAGTATTATTTAATGCATTTCATTGGCAGAGGTTCTCCACTCATTTTGTCTGCCCAGCAAAGGGATGCAAAGGCTGTCAGCCTCCACTTACTGGAGAGCAGCCCCGAGGCCTTTGCTTCCTGTTGAGCCCTGTGGGAGGTGAACAAGCTCAGATTCTACAAGCATTATTTTTCTGCAAGACTATGTCCTTTGACATGGAAAATCTCAATGATAAGCAAGTCACCTTGAGATTGTCTAATATATGCCAGAGAAACATGTTAACTAATTTCTGCACCCCACTGACTGAGCTGAAATCTACTGGTCTTGTGTGGACCACTCCCAAGTGACTTAGATTACTAGATTCTGCCACTGACACTATTTGATACTTGCCAGCCAGCACTGTCTCAGTAGGGCCTCCACACATTGCACCCTCTCCAGACCATGAGCTGATGAGCATCTGGGTGGCTTTGAAAAATCCAAACCTGAGCACTTTAAATATTGAAAGGAATAGGGTTTAAATGCTTGGGCTCAGTACAGAAGCTATAAAACAACCTGCAGTGCAACTGCAGCATTTTCTGGTTCTCTTGCTATCAGAACATCATGCAGAAGTGCTCTCTTAGACTAGAGGAACAAAGGCTTGAACCCTCTGTTACAAGTGACATGGAAGGAAAGACTTTCTCTAAATATGGCAGGTAATTAGATTAAGAAGCCTCTCTATCCCAGACATTAAGGCCAAGGCTTACAAGACCAGTGCTAAGGTGCCTAGACCACCAGCTGAAACCTACCTACACAGCAGTGCCCAAAATTCCCTGTTGCCCAATGGCTTTGGGATAGCCTACAATAAAAGTGGCATCTATGTAAGTAAGAGTTAAAGTTGCCTCCACAACTGTTAGGCTGGACATTTGGATGGCAATTTATACCCAGTGACACAGTCATGAGACTAACCCCTGCCTTGCTGGTTCAGTGGGCAGAGAAAGCACTACACACTGGAACAAGATGTGAGAGCTAAACCTTGTCCCAGCACAGTTGCCCTCTTTATTGCAGATTTGCTGCTCTTGTGAGGAAGAGGCTGTATACAATCACTTTATCACCACAACCTAAGAAGTCATGCTGGGTAGAGGCTTCCCTTTGGTTTCCTTAATACAAGGTCATCCGTTTACAAAATGCTTCAAAAAGGTCACCTCAGGAGGAGGGAGAACTGAGACACTGAGTGTGCCAGACCCAGTACATGGCAGCAGGGACTATAAAGGGTAAAGGTATTTCCTGTGCTTAAAAAAACCACTTACCACGTGTTTTACTTTATGTGACACTTCTGGTTCCCCTGGGTTTAAAATACAGTTTAGTCTATAGTTAGCTGAAACAGTTTATCAGGGAGGATATAAACTTGGTGTTAAGGTGTTGGACAGCTGTATATATAGAGAGGGTCACTCTCTCCAGAGGGGACAATTAGCTTTGCAGTGCAAGAATCCTGCCAGGATCAGATGCTTCCTTTAGATTTTGGTCAAGCTTTAACAGCTCATTAAATGTTAGGAGGAAAAAAGACTTTATTTGCTTCACTTAGAAGCAAAGCATAGAGCCTTACCTTTTTCTTCAAACAATGCAGAAAAAGTGACCTTCACTTCCACAGCTTTCCTATGCTACACCATAGCTAGCAGCAGGGGAGGACCCAGTTCTGTGCACAGTTATTGCCAACGGTCTTTTAGAGCTTTAAAACTGATTCTTCAGTCAGATATTAATTTGCACTGCAAGAAATGATTTAGAGCTACCTGCAGGTTTAAGGCATACAGCTGCATCGATTATGCTGAAGGCACAATTTCAAGATAATCTTTGCAGCTTGGAGAGCTAAACCTCAGATTTTTGTCTTTTCCCTACAAAACAGAAACAGAGACTCTGCAAGGTCAGATCCACTTCAGGCCATGCATGCCAAAGGCATAGGGTGAGAAAGAGTTAAATATCCCTGTGGTACCATGGCTGGTGTGCTTCCAGGGGCCATCATGGTGTTTGTGTGCAATATGCAGTGTGACATTAAAATCAATGTATGCTGTGTATACCTGCAGGCAATGCTTGGTCCCTGGTAAACAAGACAGGCAGAGCTATGATGAGAGCTACACAACAGAGGAGTCAATGACTTACCTCAATTTAAAAGAGACTTCATTTGAAATAGTGGCAGTCCCACATAACTTCCCAAGAACATCCAAAATACCAGAGTGCATTTTCATTCATCTACTGGAGTTTTAAGGCTAAAAAAAGTGTTGACAATACTTTTTCATACATGAAAAGGCTTTATTGACATGTTTCTCTAGTACTCTGGGAGGTTATGCAATCAATCTACATCTGCCTTTCTATCAAACCTCAGTCAACACACTTTTCTCCCACTAAAAAATCTACCAGGGTCTTCTTATTTCTTTTTGAAGCTATGTGTTTCATGGAAAAAAAACCACCAAAAAACCAAAACAACAACAACAACAACCACACTAAAAAAAACCCCAAAACCCCTTCCCCCCCCCCCCCCAAAAAAAAAAAAAAACAAACCAAAACACCAGAAATATAGCGAAACACTAAATTTTCTATTGGAAAGCCTGGTCTTACAGAGTTTTGTGTGCTTCTCTGGTAAGTCCACACATTTGTGCACTCCCTGGGCTGCCCTGGCTGGCAGAAACACAGCCACACCTGCTGCAGCCTCAGCTCTTTTGTCCTTCTTTTCTTTGGATCTGTCAGTTCTTATTCTTGATTTGCAAAGCAAGAAAAGTTCAGCCAAGCATCCCAAACCACCTTATTGCTATGCATTAATAATACCACACACTCTGTGTAGCACAATACTCCACATCTGAGTCCCTCCTCTCAATCCAGACCTAGACCTCCCTCACCTTCACTTGACAGATTCAAGTTTCACAACCCTTTGGACCAACCTTGAAGAAAGGCGTCAATCACAGTAAGAAAGAACTCCATGTTGCATCTTACTTGCAGCTTCCCTAATTGCCTCAGCTGTTCTGCAGAATAAACAGTCTTCTCAAGCCATCACTGGAAGCTTTCCTGTCTCTCCTGAGAGGGACCTTGCCCACTATTATACCTAGGTCTCTGCTACAACTCACTGCATCTTCATCAAATGCCTGTAGGCTATTGGCTCCCATCTGCTGCTCCTCACTGAGTTTAAGTTAAGATCACTTGTGCCCCTGCCCTCTTCCCACCTACTGGAGCCTCTACTGCCTCCTGAGCTTAATGAACATCACCAATACACCTGGTGTTTGCAAAGGTGGGGAGAGACGGGAACCTCCTTTCTCACTATCCTCCCTGCAAGGTCCAACCTGCCAACACCACTGGTTAGAAACCAGTACTACAGGAAAGCTACTCAGAGACTTTTCATCTAAATGGGTACTTTTCTATTAATGAGCTATTGCTCTTTTTCATCCACATCTCAGCACTTTGGAAAACATGTCAGTGACTTTTTAAAGCTAAACTGAACTCATCTAACAGTGCTGAAATGCCTTTGCAAAATATAGTTCATTCAACTGGAAAGGCGTGGAGCATCCCAGAAAAAGGAGCATTCAAACCAGACCAGCCCTTCCTCTACAGGCTTTTCTCTTTACAATGAAAGCAGAGCTCTGCACTGTGGTGTTCTTTCCATTCACACGTGTTTGTTTCACATGCTGCATCTCAGACAGGGACACTGAAACAGAACCTCTTTTTCCTCCTAGCATCTGAAAACATATGAATTTTTTTTTGCTTTGGTTGGGCATATGACCTTTTAAGGAAATAAGCCCACAGAACTGAAAGATTCAAGTAATCTATTCAAGCAAAATTGGCCAAACAAACAGGTATGAAAGCTCTTCTGGAGTTGGTGTGGAATGCCTCACAATGGTAGAAAAGTGTGTGATCAGAGCAGACTGCCAGGAAAGAGCAATGTGTACATTGTGTCACTACATGTTCTTGGACAAACAGAAGGGAGGAGTGTGCTCTGGTACAGGGAGGCTTCAGTGTAGTTTCTTCTTCTTTTTCAGCCTGCACTGGAGACAGAAAGGACCAGCTGTGCTGAAGCTGGACACAATCTCCATATGCATAGCTATCAAAAATGCTGTAAGCTATAGCACATAGTTCACCTTTTTTCAGGAGCAGGTTCTAAAAAGTTCCAGCTTCTGTTTTGGCACAAATTAGACCATTTAGGGACTGTCTTCAGTTATGTAGGTGCTCTCTACAGTGCCATCAATTAGTTTACAGTAGCTATTCCAGCCTGTATGTGAGCCAGGCTAGAAAGAAAATGCATGAAAGAAATGGCACAGATTTTCTCGCTGCAAGCAAAGGAGTGGACATTATGAGATGGTTACTTCAGCTCTGTGGAAAGTGTGCCATCTCAGAGAAGTATCCAGGGGAGAAAATATGACTGCTTTCTGCTCCACCTATACTACCACAGGAGAACAGGCCAGAGAATCTGTCTTTGGCTTTGCAAGGGCAGAGAGATGAGTGACAGAGGCTACTCATCATTATTAGCTGAGCCAAGCTCGAAAGGTGGGTGAGTTTGGGAGGAAAGAGAGTGCTGTCATCTCCTCAGGATAATAAAGCCCAAGATGACAAAGCAGAGGGCAGTGCTTTCCAGAGAGCTTCAGTTACAGTAAGTGCATTATTCTTCTCTGAAAGAAGATGGGTGCACGAAGGAGGTATAGTTGGTTGTGGCATAAGCTGTACAACAGGGAAGTTAGGGTGAATACCAGGAAAAAATTCCCAGCAGAGACATATATATGCATGCAGAGCCATGCCAGTGAAGGCAAAGAGATAAACCTGTAATGAAGAATATTTCATATCATGAACCAAAATTGGAGCATATTTTGCATCTGCCTCATATAATATAGTTTGTAGGACTCATTACAGGGTCTTACCTAAGCTGCTATACTGCTCTCAGCTCTCTTAGCTGGTATTTCTCCTTTAAATAGCTGAAGTCACACTGAGTTCAGGGAAATACCTGGGTATGACCTGAGCAAGTGTCAGCCCTATTTCTTCTATCCTAC
Organism: Sakesphorus luctuosus; assembly: GCA_013396695.1. Taxonomy (NCBI): domain Eukaryota; kingdom Metazoa; phylum Chordata; class Aves; order Passeriformes; family Thamnophilidae; genus Sakesphorus; species Sakesphorus luctuosus. Next base: position 122,824 of record VWZD01010093.1, on the reverse strand, counting down.
AGCCAGGAAAAAACAGGGAAGCCAGTCCACCAGCTCTACCTACAAAGCAGGTGCTCAAAGAGTCCAAAACTCAAAGGGAGCTCTGGCATTTCAGAAGGGTGAGTAACACAATGCATAGAGACACTATCTCCCTGAAGGCTTTTGGCTTATCAAACCCAAGTAATTTCTCTCATTAATTGGTAGCTCAGTAACTATCCTTGAAAAGTGAAGAGACAGAAATGTGAGAGAAGAAACATGAGGAGCTCCCAAATCCCAGGAGGAGCAGCTTCATGGAAGGCCTCACCTCTGCTGGTTCCCAGGCAGATCTTGTCTCTCCTTCTCGAGGCCAGGGTGACAGAGTTTAGCAATCCCTGGCTCAGTGCAGATGTGGGGGCTTTGCAGAACCCAGCAGACATTCTTGCTGACCAGCCATTTTCTATCAGGTGCCGAGGAAAGTGTGGGTGCCGAGCGGTTCTGCTCCAGCTGCTGGGGTGTTTTTCACCAGCCCGTGAGAAAAATGTCCTTAACTGCTCAGCTCACTGATGTTATGTAAGTGGATTTAGAGAAAAAGCACTGCCATGAACAGGTTTCTAATTAGGAAAACAAATAAAAAGAATTATGGAATTAAGGCAGAACCTCAGCATGAATGACCCAAATCCCTTCCTTGTGCCGCAGTCCGCAGCAGGCTATTAGAAAACTTTCTAAAAAAAAAAAAAGTTAATTCATCACTAAGATGGCACAGCAAAGGCATATTCTTTTGTAGGCTGGCACCCACTCTCCCAAGCTGCTGATCCCACTTAATTTGTCTATTCTAAGTGCAAAGGATGCTTTAGAAGAGGTGTGCTCTGCAATGCAAGCACTCCTGCTGCACTGCTGCTGAAATATGAGTAGCAAAGGGGCATAACCATAGAATCACAGAATCATCAAGATTGGAGGAGACCTTTAAGATCAAGTCCAACTGTCCACCCAGCACTACCGCTGTAATCCCTAAAGAACTAAACCATTTCACCCAAAGCCAGATCCAGATGCCTCTTAAGCACCTCCAGGGATGGTGACTCCACCACCTCTCTGACAACCTATCCCAATGCCTGACCATCCTAACAGTGAAAAAAATTTTGTCTAATATCCAATCTGAATCTTCTCTGTCATAGCTTAAGGTTGTTTCCTCTGGTCCTCTCACTGCAGGCAGGGCAGAAGAGACTGGCCTTCACCTGGCTACAACCTCCTTTCAGGTAGTTGTAGAGAGCAATGAGGTCCCCTCTGAGCCTCCTCTTCTCCAGACTAAACCCAGCTCCCCCAGCTGTTCTTTGAAGGACACGTTTTCTAGACCTTTCACAAGCCTTGTTGCCCTTCACTGGACACATTCCAGCACCTCAATGTCCTTTTTCAAGTGAGAGGCCAAGAACTGAACACAGTTCTGGTGAGGTGCAGCCTCACCAATGCTGAATACAGGGGGATGGATGATCACTTCCCTAGTCCTGTTAACTATCCATACAATCACCATACAAAAAACATTTCCTAATTTGCACTGTCAACTTTCTGGAGGTTGTGTGCACTGTCATTACTACTCAGTTGCCTACAATGAGTTACCTACTTTCACACTGGGTACAGGTGTCCCATTAATAGTGGAGATGTCAAGCATCTGAGGATGTTTGGATCAAGCTTTGTGGAGATGCCAAGCATCAACAGGTCTCCATGACTTGACCTCAGCAGGAGATAAGAGCATCCTACACTTCTCACAATGAGGTCATATCTGTCTAAATAGTTGCAGATGTAAAACTGCCTATGCTTTAAAACGCTGGCTAACCAAACTAGTCATTTATGGTTCTCGAAGTTTGGGAGTGAGTAATTTGACATTTGATGAGGAAATTTTAAGTTTTCTACTTACAGTGCTGCCTGTTACAAGTGGAAACACTCACCTACCAGAGTAATTTTGATGGCATTTGAATCCCTAAAGGCAAGGTGGTTTCTTTAGCAGGTTAAAGAAGCAAGTAGATACCCTGGGATGTAGTCTTGCTAGTTGGGAAGCTCATATCCTCAGTAAATCAGTTGATGTATGAACAGGAAGCCAGACTTAAATTCTTTATATATGAAGGCACAATCTCCCTGAAACTGCCACACTATAACATAAAAAATCTGCATGAGATGGAAAATGTGCACTGGTGATTACTGGTTTGATAGGATCACAGTGTATTTCCTGCACTGGTCCTTTTTCTGCTGGGCCAGGCTCTTAGAGGTGAGGGATCTTTAGGCTTTTTCCTTACTGCAGCAAGACTAAAAGGAAGAAGTACAGAAGGGCAACCTCAACTTTCTGGCCTACAGAGACGTTCCCAATTGCAGCACGCAGCAGAATGCACCCAGGTACCGTGGGGAAGCACCCTGCTCCTGGCAGCTTGGGCTCAGGAGTTATGTTTGGCAGCCACTAGCATACGGGAACCTGAATCATATGACAAGGAATACAGCAAAGCTCATTAATAAAATAACCTCTGCAATTGCACAAAGGACTGGGCAGCTAGCTGAAGCACCCTGAGCCCTCACAGCCAACTACAAGACACAAGTACAGAAACACAGTGAAGCAAACAAGTGTCCTTCGGGAAGAGACTCCAGCTTGGAGCAGACAGAACGTCACTGGTGGCAGAGGCACCATGCAACCACATTATCTGAGTCTGTTCTGTTCCTCTCCCCTCACCACAGGGAGTGTGTGTCGAGGTGGGGTCCTCATGCTGTCTAGTAAGACAGGTACATGGGAATACTGTACTGCTGGATCAAAATACTTCACTGTCACAGTTAGGCTCTTTTGAACTCTGAGATAAAACTTTTTTTGGGGGTAGGAACATGTTTACTGTGATGCTGATGCTCTCGGCTTTGTGTGTGGTGTGCAGGTGTGGTGGCTGGTGGTGACAGTTTGCTACAGCAGTGACACCTCAGGGTTAAAACACTGCCTTTTTCACCTCAGCTCCTGGACTGCTGAGCTAGATGAGCAATGTGCTGTTGTGTGGCAATGGGCTGCTGAAAGGCTGAGTGAGTTCATGCAGAAGGGTAGAGGAACAGCTGATGCAGAAAAGCCTGTGCTTATGAACAGCTGTGCAAAGGCAACTGCACTTACACAGAAGGAAGCAGACAGATCTCTCCTCCAGCTGGGACAGGGCGTGGAAGCTTCCACCATGCTGAGATTTGCAAGGTGCCAGGTCTCAGCCTGAATTCATAAAGCCCTTTGTAGCTGTTGTTGCCTTAAGACATTCATAGATTTAGCCAGAATGTCCACCCTTAAACATCCTTTCCTTTCCCATGTCAGCCTACAAACAGAGACTCAGAATAATTAAGACAGTGCTCATTTTATTGTACTCAGCATGGAAACCAGATGTAAAACAGCAAAACAGTAAATTTCTAAGGGACTCAGTCAGGTAACATTGCTTTAGTATCACTCTAAGACTTCTTCACATGCAAACTTCTGTTGGTATGTCTCAAATGAATGCCACGGTACACCTGGAAGCCTAATACTAGCTTTAATTTGTACAGTACATCATGCTCCATCAGTGTAACTATAAAATTAATAAAGCAACAATAATATTCTTTGTTGTTAGAGGCCCCCAGGTTGCTTTTCTTCTGCTGCTGACTGATTCATGGCCACAGTTTTTTGGAATTAAAAGTTCAGCTATGCTCCCTCCCTTAACTCTGGGTAGAAACTACCTGTACTTTTCAGTGTGCCACTGAGACCTTTAATTCACAACTCAGATATGATTTTATGTGCCACAAAACCAGGGATCTTTCTCTTCCATTTAATGGAAATTCCTCAGGGCAGTGTCTAAACTTGCTTTTGATATACTCGAAATTACTGTGAACTGGGCCTAAGGGAAGTGTTGTCAGGAGAACAGTGCAGCAGATGGGTCACCTGTTGTACCAGAGCTGCTGAGCATCTGAGAGACTCATATTCTGCAGCAGACAACTTCTGGAGACTTTGTTGGCAGATATGTAATTTATTTCTACTCCAAACAGTGTCAGTCTAAGCAGAAAACTAACAAGAATTTAAGGTCTGTTATTTCAAATGGGGATCAGTTAATGTGATTCTATTCCTAACGAACTCAGATGCTTGATGTCACCCATAGCCTGTTTTTGAGAAACCAGATAAGGAGAAAGTCCTTTTTTCTGTTTTGCAGAATGATTTAAACTTGCCTCAAGGTTGTAGAAAATGCCAAGTCTCCAGCATTCAATCAGAAGGGCAAGGGGAAAAAATATTAGAGCATGAGTGATGCATGAGACCCGCACACACGTTCTCCCCTTTTAAACAGGGGCACATGTGCTCATAAGCTTACCTAGAGCAAATGTTTTTACTAGAGGAAAAAATATTTCCTCTCCATGTGATTTGGCTCAGTAGTAACATCAGTTTTTCTTTAAAGAAGCCTGCATGATGAAAATACATTTAACTGCAAAATCTTGTCAGGATTTGATGCAAAATCCATGTTATAAACTCTAGGCAGGAAGGGCTGCTCAAAAAAGCACGAAGCAGAACACACAGTAAATCTCAGAGTTTAAAAGAACCCAGATGATAGTAATTTCAGTTTGGCTCAATTCAGCTGTAATACTTCCTTCTTTTAAACATCTACACTGACTCAAGTGGGATAATTTAGGCCCTTCAAAGAACATTGCAGCCAGTTCAAGGTACAGAAGCTGACCTTCAGGTCCATGAACCACTGCAGCATCCAGTGATCTGAGAGGTATTTGGTAGCGTGCAGTACTTGGATAAGGATTTATGGGCATATACAGAGGCATCACAGAGACACCAAAAAATAAACCACCAGAGGCTGGTTACTAAAACTGTAGCCAGGAACTTTCTAAGCCCATGGAGTGTGACAATCAGTTGTCTCTTTTGGAGCAGCCATTCCCATAAGCTGTGTGTGAAAGACTTGCTGTGTCTTGCTAACATTTTGCATTAATTTTTTAAAAGATGTAGAAGGATAGGCACAGAATGAGATAATGGAGCTAGTAAGCTAATAAAATTTGTACCTTCATACAAACCTTGCATGTGCTGAGCTAAGTAATAAAACATTGGAATGTTATATTCCATTAAGTTTCCAAACTGAAACCCAGTGGCAGCCAATTTGAATGTTCCTTCAACACTGATCTTCATTTGGATTTCCACTTCTAACTTTAACACTTCACCATAGTAATGAAATTCAAGAGAAAAGCCAGTGTTATCTTTAGAGCATACATTCATCTTTTCTGAATCCCTTGAACATACTTCTCCAAACTGCATTTTAGAATTGAAGTAGCAGTAATAAACTGAGGTTGCCTGCCTAGAGGTTTTGTTGAGTTGTATTTGGATATATCTATAAACACTAGCAAAATATACAGCCTTTGGAAATGTTCCTTTTCCTAAGAGCCATGAGATACCAACAATATGAAAAATGTGTGAGGTCAGAATGAAAATGGGCAGAAGTTAAGCAAAACATTGGCTTTACACACATAGGAATGGGAATTCCTTGTGAAGAACCTACACATACTTTATTTTACTTCTCTTTCAGGCCCTCCCTCCTGATGTTTCTCAGCAGTTCCTTCTTGTATATTCAAAAGGTTTTCTTCCCTTGAAATGGATAAAACAGATATTCCCCTTCTTGTCCCTTCAGCTGTTTGCCCACTCTTTTTTTCCCCAAACCAAGTCAGCAGAAACTAGGAATAACTTCAGCACCTGTGCCTAAAGCAAGACAAAGCTGGCAAGACACCAACCAAGTGCACAGAGACAGATGCCACAGCTTCACATGGAATCCAGGACTATATTGCAAATTGCCTCCAATGAGATACTCCTTCAACTCAGGTTTTATATTGGCAACACTGAAATGTGCTTATTCTCATCCTTTCCTAGTGAAAAGCTTCTTCTGTGAAACTAGCAGTGCATCTTCCATTCTCATTCACTGCTTTTATTAATCGTTCTGGCCATGTCAACCTTTCTAGAAGATACAACCAATAGGGAAGAGTTTCCTGACAATAAGCCTGTTTCCCAAAATTTCTCATCTTGCAAAAAAATTAATTTAAAAGTTATTTTAGCTGGCAGGTCTTTTTCTCCTGTGTTCTTCATACAGATTTACTCTTGGGAATGACAGAGTATCTTGCACTTTGAACCTTTTTTTTTATTAGCCCAAATGGATTTCCTTGGTTTTTAACCATCAGTGATGTAATTCTGAGTCACTAGGTAAAGAAAAGGAATGGGATAGTGGCACACACATCATCTCCCCCTACTCTTTGCCATACCACTACTCCAGGCACACTTTCATTTTTGACAAATCAAAACACATGACACCAAGAACAGTCTTTCTTGGCTGCTACAAGCCCACTCACATGCATAATATTTGCTAATTGCTACCCAAAACACAGTTCTGTTTTGCTGCTGGTGAAAGATGTGTCATCCATATGAGGATTCACATTTTCATCTAGACATTGTATGGAGGAGTAAGCAAAAATCATCAGTGTTAAACCAGCAGCTTGCCTACAGTCTGCTCTAGCAAGGCAAAGTTAAAACCCCAAATATTTACCATGAGATATGCTGGTGATTATTGACTCATTTTTGTCTGTTGGCTTTTGGCACTTTATTGCTTGACTTCAAACACACATCTACAGGACTTCTGCATTCACCAGACAGTGTCACAGACAACTTGCATCTTTGCACTCGTATTTTCCCAGAATATATGCTGAGCACTACACTTTTTTCAGTTACACCCATGCAGTTGTTCAGTTGCATCCTCGTAGTAACTTGTCCATCGGCGCTTTGTGGTACATATGCATTGGTGAAATGTTCCTAGAAGGTCATTTGGGATGGGGAAGGAAGGTGTGGGTGGACTGGCTAGTGAAGACTCTCAGCTGAAAGAAGCCACAGAGACTCAGGGGAGATCTCCCATTCCTCACAAAGAAGAGTTAATTCCAGTGCTGGTCCAGCACCCTGCTCCTTCATTGCTAAGCCCAGTTTGGTCTCAATAAAGCCACTCATATGCTAGAAATATTTTGCAAAGCTTAAGCTAAAGGATAAAGGTCATGGAAATCGAGGAATATGCAATAGCCATTTATTCTCCTCCGGAAAAAAATATGACAATCCATTTGTATATTCAGACTGAGGATATTTGTAAAGGGACAGTTCAGAGTAAGCTGGCTCACAACACTACAGGAAGGGGGACAGCAGAGAGGGACATGAGCTGAGCCAAGGGACACTGTTTCACAACAGGACAGGCTGGCCAACAGCTAGCAAGGGAAGGGGCAGAAGGAAAGCAAAAAGAGCACCACAAAGCCTTGGGCCTGGACAGGACACAGCAAAAGCCGCAGACACCTTGGGGAACCTTGTCAGTGCTGACACAGACATAATGTGGGAAGAGACACTAAACTTGTCAACTAACCTGAACTAATGATACTGCCAGTATTAATCCCACACAAAATTTCACATGAAACTCACATCTCAGACACTGCAAGGAAGGGTATGGAAAAAACAGCAGTACTAAAAGAAGAAAAGGCTGGAGACTTTCTCCTGGCAGGCAGAGGTGGGAAGACACTCTTTAATGTGGTGTTTCAGAATTAGCAATTCAGCATCACAAGTGGGAGAGGACTTGAAATAACGTACAGAAATTAAACACAGATCTGACATAAAGCCCCCAGATATGTCACAGATGTGACATAAAGCCCCCTGCAGATATGCCCCCAGAAGAAAACTAGAAGTTAATTCATTACTATGCCTAGGGGCAACACCTTTTATTGAACTGGGTTAAAATATGGTATATTACAGTATTTTACTTTTCTGCTGGGGAAAAATTGCCCCAGAACAGCCACTATGAAGGCTTGTCAGTTGACATACTAAAAATGTGGCCTCCTAAATAAAAAGGGACTACCTCAGGTTCACTTCACAGAAAAAAAAAAGAAAAGAGAGATTAATACTCATTTACACTGTGTAAATCTGAAAGATTTAGAGTAAATTGTAAGCCAGGTGTGTAGTATTAGACACTGAAAAAAATTATCATTGTGATTCATGAAAAATCTTTAACGGAATAAAAGAAACTCCTATTTAACTGCAGTACTCTGCAGGATTACAGTATCCAAGTCCTCAGTGCTTTGCAGGATTGACAACTAAATTTTCTACAAACTGCAGGAGTGCCCCAGCCTCCCATTATGAACTCTAGTGGACAGAATAAAACAACTAGTGGGAAACGTATTTCCCGGGTTGAACAATATTATATTGAGAAATGTGACCAACATACATTTGAGACATTATTGTATATCACACTTCTGGAGAAACAGTCGCTAAGCTACCTTTTATTAGCAGTTTCTATAACTTTTCTAACTTCAGAAATACAGCAAAGATTGTCTCAAGATTTCAGTACTGCTGTAAAGTAATTCAAGTTAACAGCATAAGGGGTTACAATATAGACAGTGTTAGGTAAAACAAAATACACATAGGCTAAATAAATGGTATTTTTTTATGAAAGGCAGCAAGAAAAGCACCAAAATACTGAAAAAACAGTAGAGTTGGCTAAGGACTTAAAAGGAAAAAAACCCACACCAGACATGGACCCAAATGCACAGGACTGCCTGCTCGTACAGGAGAACATCTCTGGAGAGAGAAGAAAGATCTCTATCATTTTAAAGAGTGATATAGAGGAGAGATTCTCAGTGCCATGGGAGGCTGGGAGCAGGGGCCGCCCACCCCAGCTGAGGAGCTAGAATGGCTCCCTGCTTTTGAAAGACTTGGCAGAAGCATCACAGCGTGATGGTGGGCACCATCCTCCTGGATGCAGGTACAGATACTAATGTGCTCTCCTGTGCCTCGCCTAGCTATACCTTGAGCATGGTCAATGTGGGGGACAAAAAGCCCCTTTCCCCCTCCCCTTCTGGCCATCGCAATTCCATTGATTTAGATTCTCCCAAAGAGGTAGTCCTTCAGTCTTGATCCTCACTTTTTGCCTGGTTTTCCATTTCAACAGGAGGGGAAGACCTCCCTGGGGCTCACCTGAGAACAGTGCCCCACAGTATCTACAGAAGTGAGACTGCTCAGCGAGCGATGTCCACAGTCCGTTCATGGACTTGCCTCAGCATATGTAACTTACACACCAGGAAAGCTGTCTTGTGTTAGGTCTTTATAGCTGTTAAACCTTAGTTAAACCTCCCTCCATTTCCCCCAGTCCACTCCTTTGTGTAAAACGTCATGATGCACACAAGTAACTTCCTGTAGTAATTCTGATGAACTCTCTGCTTCCTGCTTTATCAGAAAGTTCTGCTCTCCCTGCAGCAAGGTGGTAATTGAAATTTGTGCTTTTGCTAAGTGCCTAGCTTTTCATCTGACAGCAGTCGGGATGGGGGCACAATGTGGAAATACACCAGCTGTGACAGTAATAATGGCATGATGGTGCATGTGGCTAATCAGAAAACAAAGGGGAATTATTTTCCACTGTTGCTGCATCACAACCCCAGTAACACAACCCAACAGCAGGACTCAAGACTTGAGGAGAGGAATTCTCTCTACCACCACAGGTATCCAGGCACCTTGCAAACCACATCAGTCTAACACAGAAGAGGGAGCAGGTCGGACACAGCAGTTTGGACGCCTAAAATTCTGCATCATGGACTGGAACACATTGTGCTGCCTCCCTTTCAGTTTTTTATTTGAGGATGTATCCGAGGAAATGGATTTCCTTGTCTGACTGTTCTGGGCCTGGATCAGTTTTTCGTGTTCCCGTATTTGTCTCTGTAAGTGATTCTGGATGGCAATTCCCAAGGATTCTGGATCGAGAGAAGCACCATAAACTTCCCACGTCATTCCCTGCTCATCCCAAACAACATCCCTGACGTGTTTGGACTGCTTCACCTGCACTTTCGCCTCCATGGCTGGTGTGGGCTGCTTTTTGTTTTCCCCCAGACTGGGCAAGGCCTGAGCTGAAGCAGAAATCGCTGCTGTGCGAAGCTCCTGTCTGGACTCCCTGGCCTGGGGTCCTTGCTGTTGGAGAGCTGCCGGTGCTGCCACAGGACTGGCAAGAGCTTGAGAACTCCCACTCAACTCCAGTGTCAGTCCTGCCTCCAAGTTCTGGCTGCTGGCTGTCTGAGACTGGCCGACGTGTCCCTGGCCTCTGCTCTCCTCACCTACATCCTCCAAGCATGCCTTTACATGGACAGTGGCAGGCTGGCTGCTAACATTCATCCTTCCTTTAGGATCAAGCACCATTGAGTTTTCTTCCTTTGGTTTTACCGCAGGTTGGTAAGGAAGGGCTTCCCCTTGACTTGCATCCTTACTTTGCACAGGCTTCCGCTCAGAGCTTCCTGGGAACTCCTTCTGCTTGACTTCACTGTCTGTGCTACAGAGTAAAGGTACCGGGGTGCTTCCTGCATCTTGTGTGTTATTCTTGGTTCCTGGGATAGCATTAGGGAAAATGTTGCTTGGTTCATCAGTGCCAGTCCCAGACTGTGGTGGAGTTTGATTACTGGAATCACCTGGGATGGGCTTTGGTGGGACTGGAGCATCCACTGGCAGCTGAGCAGCATCCTTGCCATCATGGGCTTCACAGGTCCTTTCAGCATTACCCACAGATGTCTCTCGGGAGACAGTGGCTGCAGGGGAGAAGGGGACAACAGTTTTTGCATTATCTACTGACATGGGAGACACCATGTCAGATGGGACCCCAGGCAGTTTGACAGGTGGGGTTTGGGCTGAAGCAGTCACAGCCGTAACAGTTGGTTTTGATGTGATACCAGGAGAACATGGGGACTTTTGTTGTGGGGATAAACTGTCAGTAAGTGCAGCCTGGCTTAGCCCTGTATCTCCTTGGTAAATTATGTGCAGTTCTTCCTTCTCTTCTGGAGGAGGATTCCCTTTTAAGAAGGCAACGAGGATGCTGGGACTGGTGGAGGCTGATTTGCTTTCCACGGCAGCCACGGCCTGAACCTCAGCATCTCGCCATGTCCTACTTACAGCTTCCTCAGTCAAAGAGCTGCTCTCTGACTGAACCGTCATTGTACCTGTTTCTCTGAATTTGGAGTGCTGGGTGGATCCTGCACTTCCTGGCTTAAGGTCCTTGTTGTGCACAGGACTTGGACTCCTGTGGCTAAACTGGGCTGGTGCCTCATTGCTCTGCACTGCTTCAGTTTTGTCTGTGGGATGCAACTGTGCCACGTCATCAGGCCCGCTTTTTGTCTCCACACTGCTCTGTGGGTCTCTCCCCAGGTCAGCTTCAGTTTGCCTTGCTGGCAAGGCTGCCTGACACACTGTGGACCCATTTTTTTCTGCTCCCTTGTCTTTTTCCCCCCTTTGCAGAAGGTTTGCCTGAGAAGTGTGACAGGATTCGTTATCCCCGATAGGATCAACTGGGGAAGAATAACTCAACACCTCAAGTGCTGGCTGATTATCAGTCCCCTGAGGTTTCAAGGCAGAGTCATCTATCTGCGTCAGGGAGCTTGTTTTCGCCTGGCCGCCTTGTACGAACTGCCGGGAGCTCTGTGGGGCTGGCATCATCTCTGGCCCTCGCCCCGCCAAGAGGGCTCCTGCTGCAGCAAGGCCTGGCGCTGCTGGGGCACAGCTGCCCTCTGCCTGAGAGCAACCAACAGGCTTTATGGCTGCAGGATGCCCCTCTGCAGCTGTGCTGGTTATCCCGGGAGGAAAGGCTTCCTGCTGGCTCTCATTGTACTTGTGGCACTGCTCACACCTCTGTGTGCTGGCAGCACCCGTGCACTTCAGGTCAAACAAGCAAACTCCAGCTGAGCCGGACGGTGTGCATGGGAAGCCATTGCTGGTCCTCTGGTCACTGGGTAGGAGGGGCTGGTGCTTAGCAGACTGCAGGTCTCCCAGGTGCTCCTCCTCTGCAGAAGCTGAGACCAAGGACAGCTTGGCAGATCTCAGAGGATCTGGTACAGTCCCCATGGACTGTCTCTGAGATGTTGTTTGTGTTCAGCTTCTCCTTGGAGTTTTCTCACTGGGCAGGCTGTCGGTGACGGGCTCCCCGTGAAGCTAATCTGTTAATGAAAACAAACACAGTGTTAGCAGCAGTCAGATTTATGAAAAAGTACCCAGAAGAAATTGATTTTACAGTGTGAAGAGAAATACTTGCAGGCAAAGGGGAAAGTAAAGGACTCGATTCTGTTTAAAGCCACAAAAAAGACACAGATTTCAAGGATCTCCCAGTTCTGACGTCTGGATGGAGAAAAAAATATTAGGGACAATGCAACAACAGCTGCTCTGCTGTTGATACATTAATGAAAAAAATGACATGCCAGGAGAGAGGAAAAGAAATTTGAAGTGAAAGAAGAGGTGCAGACATTGTGTGGAAGTTTGAGGTCACAAAATAAACTCACTATGATAATATTCTCTAGCAAGCCACCTGTGGAAGGAAAGGTCCTACCTTGTCTGGTGGGCCTATGTAAAAACCAGATCTGATTCCCACCCCTAGACTTGAGTGGATCCCACACCTTCAATAAGCATCAGTTCCCCCTTCTGCTCAAGAATAGCCCTCCTAGCTCCAATACCAACAAGGATGGGGTCACAGGTGGCAAGAGGGCAATTCAGACTAACATGAATGAATCCAAACATCAGTGGTAAAAGGAATATGGATGGATCACAACCTGCTAGGTAATGCAGATACACAACAAGAGAAGCTACTGCACAGAATAGCACCAGGGCTGTGCACATACCTACCACTTTCACATTTAGATCCTTTGAAATAATTACAAGGAAGCCAGCTCGATTAATAAATGGGGGTACAAGTGATCTAGAAATCAATTTACAAATAGGTGGTATGAAAGTGGAAGGGGAACACTGCAGCACTGCAGAACAGGAAGGGCCCATGCCATACCCAGGGACACATGGGGGAGGGATTTTAAGCAAGTAGAGCAGAGTTATCCAGGCTGAAATCCTGCCAGGACTGCAGCGAAACCATCACTTCAAACAGGAGGTGAACTCTAAATGTGCTTGTTGGCTGGGCTTTCCACAGGGCTTTTAGCCCAGCTTGGACTCTGCTAGAGGTCAAGGACTGGATCCCTGTCAGTGTCAGCAGAGTGCTGGTGGCCAGTGATAAAATCCCACCCCAATCTTCTTTTAAATTGCAGGCTACACGTGCTTTTCTAAGAAGTTTTTTCTGTCTAATGCTGCCAGCAAAACACAAGTATGAGACTTAGGAGACATCCTGAACATTTAGTTTTGTTAACCAGAAGGATGACACCAGGAAAATCACTGTACCTGTTTGTGTGTCCCTGTCTCTGCAGGCACACAGTAGAATCTCCTCTGCTACATTACTAGGGAGATGCTGCTGGAAGCAGCTGTGCAATCACTCAGGTGTTCCAGACCATCCCTCCCCACTAGCAAAATCAACCAAAGCTCTTTCCAGAAAACATCTCTACTCTCCTTGTCTTTCTCAGTCTGAATGGCAGCAGTGTAACTTCCTTAGTTTATGTAAAATTAATTGTAAGTTTCAGCACCTTAGGATACTTAGAAAGAGCAACAGGAGAAAAATGCCCAGTGAAAGGAAAATTTAAAAAATACAGCCAGTCTATTTTTCTAAGAAAAGTGCTGCAACTTATTACTTATTGATTACATCTTCCACCTTCTAGATATTAATAATTTATTTTTTTTTATACTGTCTCTTTGGATTCTGCCCAGCCACAGATATACACAGCGTGCTGAGTTAAGCCAGTCCTGAGGAACTGCCCCCGAAGGATCGTGAGTTCCTTAGCTACAATGTCATAGCAGCCCACAGAGGCTTTTCAGGAAGGCTAACCATGGCTAAACTTTTTGAGAAGTGCTGAATGTATGTAAATCAGACTGCAAAACAGTGGAAGTTTGTGGCTGTCTACAAGGCATCTTCTATTTATTCTGTGCTAACTTTAAAGATAGCCAACATAGTCCTGAAGGAAAAGAGAGCCCTTCTGTGTTGTTGTACTATAAACATCTAGTGGCTGCAAGGAGAGAAACAGATGGCTTTGGGCATCCTTTTGTCTAAATTACTCTCTTCTTTCCTCTTCCAAATATTGGTGCAAACCAAACAAGTGGGCAGGTCACATTATCTTTTTTATTTTTTTGATCCAGAGTTTATTTAAGAACAATTAAAAAAATAATGGAACAAAACCAATCCATATTTTAGGATGAGATGTACCACTCAGCAGTTTCAGAAGAAATAAAGATTTCAGAGAAAATCTGTTTGGTTCTTCACTATACAAAACCTGGGCAAGGCAATCTGCATACTGGAGCACTATCTTTAATCCATATCCTCTCAACAGGGGAATGATTCCTAATTTTTCAATTAAATTAATTAGTTCTGGTCTGAACCCCTGCATGAATTCTCCCCATCTGTTTAGTGACTCTTCCCCAGCACCACCTGAAACACACATTTAAATGTCTGCCTCATGTGCTAATTAAAAGAGATTCTGCTACAGAGCCCTCGACAGACAATGTCAACAGAGGAAATTCTGCCCCAGAAAATCCACCTGGACCTATTCTCTGATGCAGGACAACAGAGCACTGACCAGACATTTTGCTTGACAGGTTGGGGACATGGGTGATGCTACTGCCTGAAATGACTCTAAAAAGAAGTTAGTTTATGCGATAAGGTTTTCATAAAGACTTTGTTGTCAAAGTCATGGGAGTTATTTTCTAGACTCTTCACTAAGCCATCCTAATAACAGGAGCCAAAGGCACTGTTTATTTAAATAAACATATTGTTTTTGATAATATTCTTATTTAAGAATTAATAAATATCAGAAAGAAAGGTAAGTCTTATGAAAGAGAACAACAAGCAAACCCAACAGATCTCAAAATTGGAAAGGTATTTTTATTATCAGAATCTCATTTAGGATTATTGTCTCGGTTTTAGTATTTGAGTCTTGTTATATACGAATGAAGAACAATGCTGGGACCTTTGGGCAACACTATTGAACTGCCAAGGCAGTGAGGATTCAAACAAACAAGCAACATTGCCTGTAAGCAAATACCTAGGAGAAACAGAAATACAAAACTCAACAGTAGGCCAAAAAACATGTCAAAACAAATCAAGATCACTGATGAATTTTTCAAGTCTTGTATGCCAGACCTGGAGCAATTGTCCAAAATATTCTTTTATCAGGAGGTGAAATCAGTATCTCCACAAAGGACAAAATCAATTTTTAGTAATAAGAACAGATTTGCTACACCAATACAGTTCTCCTTCCCCTTACTCTTGCAGACCAAATCAGCCTGCCTGTGTCCCTCTCATCTCAATCAAGAATTATTCTGCACCTTTTGCAACAAGAGGTTTCTACCTTTGACAGAGACGCGTGGCTTAACTGGTCTAGGAGAGTCCCCACATGGCCAGCAGACTTTCATGGACTCTTGTGACTGAGTAGGTCTTTATGTGCTGTAAAAAAACCCCACAAATCTCCAAACTTCCGTAAGTTTCCAAGCGACTCAATGCTGACAATGTGAAGAAACTCCTCATTATTTCAGTAACACCCAACCCCCAGTTAAACACTACAATTTTTCCTCTTGCTGCTTATGAGAAAGTCTGCATGTTTCATAATACAAACCAATACATTTTCAGGAATTTCCTACATAAGATTCTGCCTCCCATTCCCTGTCAAAAAAATCTGAAAATGTGCAAAAAGCACAGACTGCCAAGATCTCCACTTACTCTCAATTGTGAAAATAAAAACAACGACAAAGAAGCTCCCAAATTAATCAAGCACTCTTTCCCCAGCTCTGGATTCTCATCAGCTTTCCATTTCTTGAGCCCCCCCCTTCTTCTGGAGCCCTCTCTTCACCCTTGTCTCTGCAAACAGAAGAGCTGAACTTTTGCTCTTACCAGTTCTAATCTTTTACGATCTCTGAGTATCACAAAAATCATTATAGAACCACATAGGCAAAGGACAGAGATAAGGATCTGCTGAAGTGAGAATTCACTCTCCATTCTCCTTCCTTGATATCTGAGGAAAAAGACTATTGCTTACCCAAACTTGTATTAGACCACTGCATACACAGAATGCAAAGCGCACTTCTTGAAATTTTAAACATACAAATGCAAGTGTAACCTTCTATTTCTGTGCCCAGTGGGGTTTTTCCCCCCCATCATTAACTTGTTGTTGTTCTCCATAAACGCTATTACTTTCTCCTTCTAGTGTCAAAGGGTGTTTGTTACTCTGTTTATTTGTAAAAAATGTGCTTCGCAGATTATTGCCTCACAATTATCTGTGGGATCGAAGACTGACAATATAAATGAAGGGCAGCAAAAACCAAGGACATATTCATTAAAATAGGAAAGAAGTTGCCCGAAGAGGTAAGATACAAGACACACAGCTTCCATCTTTCAGTGTGCTTTGGGATGCTTACAGGAGACAGATTATTACACTACAATCACAGGGAAGCAAAAGGTGACAGGGGATGCCCACAGCTACCTTGCATACATGCAGTTCCCACCCGAGACATGGCTGGCATTTCAAGAAGGTGCCCAAAGTCCCACTGTCCCTTCTACACCTGGGGACCACACATGTTATTGCAGGTCAGACCTGCAAACATGGCAGAAACTGCTGCCAGAGGCAGACAGGAAGGTGGACAGCAGAAGAAACAAGTTCAACACCACAGGGCTGCAGCACCCTCTGCGCAGACACTAAGCAAAGAGGATGATTGTATCTAGTGGTTTGCTTTTGACTGGTCTCAGCTGACTCAGAAGAATTCAGCAGAACTTCTGTAACACCATAGCACATACTGCAAAATACCGATTTACTCCTTCCCTATCCAGTGAATTCATAGGACTTTACTCAGCCCAGATGGCCAGCGGCCTATTGCTAGATGGCTTGTAGTGCAGTAACGTGTTATCTGCCCTTTTTTGCTATTTACATTTTCCTATTGCTTCTGGATGCCTTTTTGCTGCCTTAAACTACAACACCCCTTACTGGGCTCATCAGCTGAGTCCATCATCTGGTATCAAACACATTTGTTGCAGCATCTGGGATCAAGACTAGCTTGAGTTACAGGTCTGTTCAATAATTTGACCATACCCAAAGCCGTGTTTGGCTCTATCACAACTACCCCAAGGACAAAAACAGGGAAAGATGTGATGTCCTATGTGTCTTATTAGTGCATTCACAAGTACGTTCCCTTAAATGGCTGGTGAGGTTAGTCATACCTCTCTAGAAGGAAAAGGGAAGATAGCTCAGCTCAGCGGGCCATGGAACAAATGCTGGAGAGGAAGCTAAGAAGGAACTGAGATGTGCAGTCTCTGCAAGGAGCATCCAGACAGGCACCAAGGGTGACAGGAAGAATTTCACAAGGACTGGAGAGGACCACACAATCTCATGCAGCTCAGGAGCCTCTGCAACCCTTACCTGCTTATTTTTATTTTTCCCTAGATTAAAAATTACATTCCTCATTTCTGAGTTTTTTAACTCTAGCTGCGCGTGGGGTTATTTGAAAATCTTTTCAGTTTTTCTAGTTACTTTTCTAGGGTAGGAAAGCTTCCTTTAGAAAAACATCATATCCACCTGAAGGCTCTGCCCAGCCTGAAGCCCTAGCACACACAGACAGGGATCATCTGTATGGCCTTCCTGCTGCTGGCCATCAGGAGTTTAAGGATTTTCTGAATGGAAGGACACCTTTTAGTTACCTTTGGAAACGAATGCACATCTGTCTATGAACCTCCTTAGTGTATCTGGCCTATACAAAATGCTGTGCAATGCACACATGCACTGCCCTGTGAGAAAAGGACCTTCATTCGTACTAGCCTGCTCACTGGAGGTCTAGGCCACTCATTTGAATGTTAAAGCAGACACCACCAAAAAAGCCCCACAGCCCCTCCTAAACCCTTCCCAGCACCTGCAGTAGAAGCACTTTTGAATCACGTGTGACATCACAATACTAAATCAGCTGAACTACCAGCTGAGCCACATGCATAGCCCTGAGGAAAACCCAGCTCCAGCCAGGGCTCCCAGGGTGCAGCCTGGCTCTTTGCTGGACCTCACAGCTCTTCCTCCAGGATGCTGACACCCCACCCACTCTGCCCAGCAGGTCTGTTCACAAAGGTGTCAAGGCACAATGAAAAATAGGAAATAAAACCAAAAAGAAAAATAGGGGGAAATGCTTGTCCTTGCTTTGTAATGGTAATAAATCAAGGAAAATCATGTGAAAAATCAAGGGCAAAATGCCCTGCCATTTTCCACCACAAAGATATGGCTGCCAATCAGCCTGACAGCTACTGAAGATTTTCCTAGCAATATTTTGTACATGCTGAAGAAAAGTGTTTTTCTGGCTGTTGACTTCTCTCATCTTGCACCTCTATGCCAGCTATAGGCTTTAACTCTGCAGAGTGCAGAGCATGAGAACTCCATGTTCTTTAGAAGCACAAAGCTCAGCTTAACCTGCTGCCCACAACCAGCAGAAGAAAAAATGGGTAAAGCTAGTCCTACCAAACGGTATAGTGGCCTCTGGGACTAATTCAAAGCAAAATGCTTTGCACGTTCCTTCATATCTCTCAGCTTTTGGCAAATTAAGTACACCCTGTCAAGAAGGCCACTGTAACCTTACTCTAAATGACACAGTCTACTCAACTAGATGCAAAAGCATTTCTGATTAATATTAAATAAATTTTAAAATCTAGTATTTACAGTATTTTCTCACTGCAGCACACAGGTAAGTATTGGTAAACTTTGTTTCTGCAGGTAGCTCTTACACGTTCTCTTTAAATATATGCTCTCTGTGGTCCCCAGACTCTTGCCTAATTCCTGAGAGTCCAGAAAGTGCAGTGTCCAGCAGGCTGTAGAAGAGCCTCTCCAAAACCAGATCTCTTAAGTGCTCTCAGGCACTCAGCAATAAGCACAAGGGATTGTGTAGCTATAATTTTGATACTGCTGTGCTTATCCCAGTTTGGAAGCAAGCATCAGCCACTCCATCCCTAGCATAACCTCAGGATTGCCAGAAGTCAGTGCTGGCTTAAGCAGCTTTAGACTGGGTATACAAAGAATGCACCCAAGCAGGGCTGAGCCAGATGTGGGGGACACCTCTGCTTCAGCTTCAGGCCAAAAGGTGCAAACCAGTCCAAGTCCCATGACTGTGTGACTGCAGGTTGGTGCTGAGAGACTGAGCATGTGGGCTTGAGTAGAACCTTGCCCGAACACTTCAAAATGGCCCAAAGACATGTGTGTACCTCAGCAGTTGCTCAGGGACAAATGGATGAGAATATCTGCAATCTGCTTTTAATAGGCAGGCACACAGAATAAAAACTGTGTGGTGATCTATCATGATTCAGTTCTACTGTCCTGCTAGCAGTTACCCTGCAATTAGAAAGATGTCCATCTAGAAAGGAAGTACAGCTCTGCACCAAGACAGGATGTTCTAGCCTGTGTCCCCATCTGTTCCCTGTGGGCAGCACCCATCTCACCCTGGCCAGGAGACAAGCAGCAACCCCCACATCCAGCTCCAGGACCTGTTCACAGAGCCCTGGTGGGACCCTGTGCATTGTTAGCAACACCATGATGTAACTCTTCAGCCTGCACATCACTCCTGGCTGCAGTTTGCTTTTAACCTCTGTCAGCAAGTCACTGCACTGGAAGGGATCCCATTACCCTTTTCTGTACCCTGATGCATACAGCTACTGCAGTCCTGCCAGGGGCTTTCACTCAGAGGCTCCCCAGCACAAAAGCTGAGCTGGCTCTGCTGAGGATGTCACTGTGCTGTGGCCACAGCCAAAGGCAGCAAGCTGGCACGTGCTGCAAGAGCATCTTGTTTGTGTGGGAATAAGGACCAAGTGGTTACGAATTTATGGGTGCACCTGGGTTTGGCAAATCTTTTTCAGGTTTCCAGAAGGAAAATGGAGTTGCCTTGTGCTCCAACACTTTAAAGCATGAAAAAAACAGTATTTAGATGTGGAAGAAAATACAGTATCGAGAAGATTGCTAGAAGTCACCACTTAGAAAGGAGATTGAAAATACTGGTTTAAATCAAGAGCTGTGGTATCATCTGTTGCCACTGAAGTTTTGAGCCTTCAAAGTTCACTTCTTTCTCACAGATTAAAAGCCTTTTCCAGGAGAAGCTCAGATCCTCATATAATCACAGTCTCCAGAATCTCTCAAAAGAGCCCCACACATGGTCAAAAGGGGGAGGCGTGGGACAGGAGGGCTCAATGACAGCCTGAATGTGCATCATTCTCCACATTCTTCTCCCCCTACCATCCCCTCCTGTGACTCCCTGCCCCTCCACTTCCCCACTCAGCTCATGCTCCCTGCTGGCAGACAGGGGCCTTGGGCAGCAGCAGGGGGCTCCTCCCAGGGCTACAGCACATGATAAAAAGGCTTTCTTCAGTGAGGTGTGGAAATATGCAAAAGTCCCTGCTGAACACTGGGCTTGCTGCACACCACCACCACCAAGAGCCTGTCAGTCTTTCTCCTCCAAGGTGAAATGGAAGGATAAACGGCTTTATGAAAACAGCTAAAATCAAACAAGTACAACCGACCAACCACCAGCTTTAACAGCTGCATAAACTACAGCAACATTCCTTCCTCATATCCTCAGCCACCCTAAAGGGGATGTGACACGTGGGTAAAACCCACAGGGATATATATTTTACTCTTTTTTTTTTTTAATTGCATATTATGTTTAGTCTCACTATTTATCAACAGGGCTTTTTTATTTCAGTATCTGACACTGGAAGTCATTTTTAAGGAACACAGCCTGATTTCAAGGGTGAGCCATGTGTCAGGAGAATGTCTGCATGCATACTCCTGACACATGCACACCAGAGGAAACCAGCAACCTGCTGTCCACATCAGGTGACTGCATTTTACATGGCTCACTGCCACATTATTTTTCTTCAGCTTCCTACTGAGTGAAAACAAGAAGTGGTGTTTGCGGGATGTGAACAAGAGGCTTGGATGGATCTTTCAAACACCACTTTCATGTTTGATGTTGAAAGCAATAGGATTTCTAACTGACCAAGCAGGAATTTCATTCCTTATCTGTCCTGCTATTTCATTCTGTCTAATAAAACTATGGTGAAATCTAGCCCTTCATTAATGCATATCATGCAGCTGAATGCTTTTGAATGTTGATGGCTGACAAACAAAAGCCCTGTTTTTCGTGAGAGCAGTTTAGCAGTAGCCAACAATAAATACCTTTTTCCTGAACAGCAATGCCAACATGACTTCATTACAAAGCAGAGCGATGGTTTTTAGGGATGAAAGCATCATGCTGGCTTAGTGCCCACATAATTCTTTCTTTCTCTGCTATGACCCCCAACTAACAACAAGCAGGACAATGAGATTCACATGAACATCCATATATTGGAAGCTAGCCCAAGACCAAAATTGCATTTCTGTGGTCAAGAAAATGTAACTACTGCTGAGTAGGTGTGTCTTGGAAAGGGTGGCTCTAGGGACAAAGGATGTTATATACTTCTAACATGCTTTCAAGTCCTGAAAAGGAAGTTTCCTGAATTTCATTATGACCTCCTTAAGAGCATTCTCCCAGTGCACTGAAAACACACATTCATCTCACAGCTGAAGCATCCCCGCTAGAGGTGCTGCCGCCCTAGATAATTAGGCCTAATTTTCTGCTGAATAACCATATTATCAGTGCCCAAAGAAATGTACTGTAGCAGCACTTCTTGTTTTAAAACCAACCTTGCAAGTAAGGAATTTTTGCCTGGGAAGGGCTGATAGCAGGATCAATGTCTTTTGCATAAAGTAAAACTTAATGATAATGTTTAACTCTCAGGCACGGTCTGAAAAAATTAAGTTCTCCTCACATATAATTTTATTTTAATGAAGATGCTGCGCTCAGTGCTAGAGAAGGAAAGAGATCTTTACATAACAGGCACCTGGCAAAAGGACATATCCATTGTCATTTACAGACGTTATCCTAACAGAAAAGAACTACTCCAAATGGCATGTAATTAGAGAAGAAGGATGCAGTGCCTAACCAGTCATTACTGTAACAGAAATTTGCCCTACCGTGTGATTAACCTAAGAAAGGCGTGATGATGATCTCACCATGTCTGCTCTTGTCTCCTGGCTATCAGAAAACACAACTAATGTGAATAAAGGCTGGCAGCTGAAACAGCTATCAATGTGGCTTTTTTTTTTTAAAAAAACCCTCAACAGTTAAAAATATCTTGTCTTCTTCCTGCTGCCACCTCAGCAGTTGCTTCCTGTTTTTTCACATTGTCACTTTGCTCTGCTGCTGTCATTGACAATAAGAGCAGCAAAAAGAACAAAATAATCTTAGTAAAATGCCTTCTGCTAAACACCTTCTCAAAAAAACACGAGAGGAAGCACCGAGTGCTGGGCCACTATTTGTCTGGTGTATTGAGGCTCTGCAGGGAAACCAAATGGCTGCAGGTTGGAGGCGTTCGGTGTTCAGGGATAAAATCGGAGCAATTCTGTGGTATCTTTACAATGCTGGTAAATGCTCTTCTGAGGGCAATAACTCAAACCTGTATGATCAGCTAAGGACTGTAACCTGCTCACCTCAGTCACTCAAGCTTTCCATATGACTTCAGTGAGACCATTACATGGAAAGTTGCCATCTCAGACTCTCTTTTTTTTTTTACTTCAGGCTATACACTTTATTTTGTTGAACGCTGACCCTGGTGGAGCTGGATGAAACCAGAGACAAGTGCCTCACTTGTTATTTTTTTAACTGATGAAGTACTGCATCTGGGACATGGGAAAAGCAGGATGTGCTAACTGAGCAGGGACAGGATGACACATCCTAAATGGCACCTCACAAACCCATGAAAACCAACACTTGTAATGTACTGCAGACACCATTGTTCTTTATACCCAAAAATGATAAAACAGCCTAATGGTGTACAAAGCACTGCAAGCATTTGAGGGTTTCCATCCAGTCACCTGACTCTAATGAAGGTCAGTGCTAGATACGAACATGGTCCTAAAATACTATACCTATAAACGTATAAATCATGTCTTTTTTGTTTTCCACCCAGAGGTAACAGAGGGTGTTGAAAGACACATCTGAAAAACCTTCTAAATGACAGTAATTGCCCCTGGGGAAATCTGATCAGATAAATTGAGAGAAACCTACTGTTCTGGCTCTTGCCTTGAGTAAAAGGAGATGCTGCCACTGACACCAACTCAGCAGTGCTAAAAACCAATCACTCAAATTTTACATGACTAACTTAAGAGTCCTGAAATTCAATATATAGGTAGAGAGTTCTTCATGACAAGGGGAGGTTCTTAAGTCTTCTCCATCCACCACTTCGATGTGCTTGAATAGAGAGACTGCAGTGCTTCCTCTGGGTGAAGAAACCAACTCAGTCACCAAGTCAAAAAAACCCCACCAACAGCTGTGCTGTATGATGGCTTATTTTAGGAACAACTCATTATTTGCAGTCTATCCCACAGGTGTCTGATGGCAATAGCTTTTCAGAGTTGACCTTGCAGGCAGCCCAGGGGTATAAAAATCACTCATACTAACAATTGCAGGAACCATCCTCGCTCTGTTAGAATTGTTTCCTAACAATGGCTTATTCAAAACATGCATTTTTATCCATAGATTCAGTGTGCTTCTATCGTTCCAGCCCCAGCAAGTGGGACAAGGTACCCAGCTGTCTGCAGCATTTTATATTATGTTTTATATACAATTTTCACAGGCTTAAGAATAATTATATTCTCTGCTTCTGAATTCGTAAAAATCTCAGTGCTCTTAAAACAAATCCTTATTTGGTGTTGGAGGCCTGGGAAGTTCCATCTGTGTCAGAACCAAACTAAACCCAAAAACACCTCTCAAAGATAGACAATATTTAAGAGATATAAATGCAAAATCTGGAGACTAGTTCAATAAAACATGCTGGAAACAGACACAGCATGTCTTGTTCTGTAAACCCTTTCAAAGCCAGTAATAGTATTTGGAGTCAATTATTGGAGTTGTAAGCCAAGTCTTTGCCTGTTCCAGTATGGCACAGCTGTATCCATACTCTGGACCTCTGCCTTATCCATACCAGATGTATATTCTGGTCGGTACTCTGGAACTCTGCAAGGCCATGATGGCTTATACCAGGCTAATGTGACATCCCCACCCTTGTCAAGGGGAGCTGGAGTTCAAGGTTTACACTGAGCCTATCATACCTTTCTCCTCATTTCTTCTGCATTTAAGACAAGCATATTCACATTTATCGTGGGCAGTCCGGTGGTGTAAAGGAGAGCACTCTGGACTCTGAATCCCAAGGACCTGAGTTCGAGTCTCAGTGGGGACTGTCCCCTGGCAGTTCAATGCCTCCCTGCCATCCCATTACATCTCGGATGCTCAGCAGGGTCAGCCCCGGTTAGTACCGGGTGCTGTGACAGTCCCGAGGACTTCACTGTCACTGTCCAAGCTCACTCAGCTGTGGCAAATGGACCTTAGGACTTAAACGGTGGGGCCAGTTCTGCGCACGCTGTGCCTCACCTAAAACATCCACTGCGCAGGCTGGAAGGGCACACCCACGTGGGGAGAGCCCTGCTCAAAGCTTCGTTGGCGAAGTCTGGCCATACAACTATCACATTTATCAGGTGACCAAAGCAATTCATACTGTGATGGAGGCACTGGTAAAAAACACTAACTTTGACTTGAATCACTGTCCCTCACGATGATTGCCAAATTAGTTAATGAGTATAATTAACATTAATTAAAATGACAGCTCAAATCAGATATATCACATCTGAGTTTAACAGTCTCAGCTTTACTGAAGCTTGCTGCCTCAACCACCTGGCCAAGCCCAAACCAGACATCCCCATGGGGCAGCTTGACTGGCACTCACAGTGGCACCCATCCCTTCAGCTCACCTTTCAGCTTCTCAAGCTACACACAGCAAGCAAAACATGCCCCCAGGCACTCAAAAAGAGATTTGGCAGCCCCAAGGAATTACTGAGTTTATCACAAAATGCTCAGCACTTCTCATCAGGCTACCCTCTTTACTCCTCTTTGGAGCAGTTTTAGCTCCTTTGCTCAAGCTGCCAGCATATGTAACCTGCAAATCTTAGAAGTAAGCTGAGGTCAGGCTGTACCTTGATAGAGCACAGCTGTGAGCAAGCAGGGCTGTGCGATAGCTTTGTCCTTGTTTCTAAGTCAGCTGGAGTGGAAACTGGCAGGGCGTGAAAAAGGATCATTCACAGCTTAGGGTTTAATTACTGGACTGGTACTGAACATCAATGCCTCATGCACAGAGACATACTTGAAAGAGCAAGAAAACACATGGCACCCATAGAGCCAAGTATGAAAATCCAGACAAGATGGTTTATTTCCATGTAGGACTTTCTTGAAGGTAAGTACTAGATACTTCAACCAGTCATCTGACAGCTGTGGATGCATAGCAGGCTTCTTACCCTGATTTAGTTTTACTGACATCCTGTTCATGGATACAATTTATATTACCACAAAGTATGCATACTTATGTGATTGCAGGCAGACATACACATACAAATAAAATTTGATATATGCTAATATAAAGATAGTTATCTAGCCTAATCTGGGTAATTAAAATGAGGCACTGAAATCAAAGAAGTTTGATGCTCCAAAGTGCTGAATAATCAGAAATACCAGTAAAGCCAGCAGGATTCAAAAGTTGCTCAATACTTTTGCAAATACAATTTCTTTTATTCCTGTTCTTATCCAAGAAATGCCAGAAGGCTCTAACATACTCTGCCATTTTGCTGGATGCTACATGTGAGCAGAGATGCTAAACATTCATCATTTAAGCAGGCAAGATACAGAGGTAGGAACCGGTACATTTTCTGCCTCTTCTTTAGAAGTTAACACAGCTGAAGATCACAGAGAAAACTATGCAACAGTCAAGTGTCTAATGCCAGAGATTTAACTACAGAACACCTACATCTCATCATCTACTACTAAAAGCTGTGTAATCCTAAACACAGCAATCTGGCATCAGTGATCCACCTCTGTAACACTGCCAGAAAAAATACCCAAGTGGGTGTCTCCCCCTGCTAGATTACAGCCATAGAGCAAGTCCTGAATCTATAAAGAGAGAAAGCAGATTGGTACCTCTGTTAAAGCAAAAACCAGAAAACCAAACAAGTGTACAGAATATGCTGCTGCTAGCATTTGCAAAGAAAACACCCAAACCCCACAAAACCACCACCTTAAAGCTGAATAAGCAAAGGATGTTACAGACCTAGGAAGGCCAT
Source organism: Sakesphorus luctuosus (assembly GCA_013396695.1). Lineage (NCBI taxonomy): Eukaryota > Metazoa > Chordata > Aves > Passeriformes > Thamnophilidae > Sakesphorus > Sakesphorus luctuosus. Next base: position 96,739 of record VWZD01010093.1, on the reverse strand, counting down.
CCACCCAAGAAAAGTACTTGCAACCACTGCAGATCTGCAAGTGTCCATGCAAGGAAATACACACTTTTGGAAGGGCTCTGTTAATGCTCTTGCTCTTCAGAAAACTCAGGCCCCAGGCATAGGACCAGATGGGGTATGAACACAGGTCAGGAGAGAAGAGGACATCCAGTCAGAACAGGGCAGCAGTCAATGAGATACTGAGCCAGTGACTCTACTTAATTGTCTTTTCTTGTTCTTACAGGTGAGCTGCTTCTCTTGCAGAGAGCAAGGTTGGCAATTTGTTGTGAAAGACCTTTCTCATCAATCTCCAGCCCTTATGCTTGAGCAAAGGGACTCAGAGGCAGCCAAAAACAAAAGCAAAAACTATGTGGACAGAGGCAGATTGTTTAAGAGGATCAAGTAAGTCCAAGCTACTGAGCCAGGAAACTAAGAGAGTATTTATTAGGTATTCATTGTATAACCGTATGATCAAATGCTCAGGCCACACGGCAAGAAACTTGTCTGTCACCAACTGAGAAGCCTGTACCTTCATCCCAGTTCAGCTGCTGGTCAGCACAGTCCAGGTAATTACTACAGCTTGATTTTCATTATCTCAGCTCTCTTCACTCTGCTCCCTAATCTATTTATTAACAACCCTAAACCACAGGTGTGGGCAGCCACAGGAAAACTGTTGGGTTTGTTGTACTCTAGGTCAACAGGAGAAAAACATCTTTGCAAATGCAGACTGCCATGGGAGGTGGTTTGAGAGAGACAGATGTCTGGCTAGCACTGCAGATGGACTGGAAACTCGCCCATTACTTCAAAACTCTCACCCTTTTTCTTGCCCAGGAGAAGAGAAAACACATCTTTTTCCCCTCATGTGTGGGGGCTAAGCCCTTTATTTTAAGGGAAAAACTACAACGTTAGCCCCCCCTGGGCTAGTGAATTCTTTAGCGCTCTGGACAGCAAGGAGGTGAAATGGCTCAGCTGCTGGATTTCAAGGTCAGCATGCCTCAGTTTCTCCCACAAAACCAGAGTGTTAATGCTGACCTTGGGAACATCAACCTTCCTCCAGGTGAACTCAGTGACTTGATTCCATTTATGAGACTGAGAGATCTCTACAATGGCTGAGTGAATTCTGTCCAGGTAAAAAGGCAGGAGCAGATATGGGGTGAAGGGGAGACCTGCTCTTTGAGGAAAAAAAAATGAGAATGTGGAAGACAAAGTAGGTTGGTTGGTTCCTGTGACAGAGAAATATACTGGCCCTCTGCCTCCTGGACCTAGGCTTGAATGCTCCTCCAGCACTGATTCCCCATCTGTCTCCTACTGTGTGCTCCTTGCCAGACCATTTCACAGCTTTATATAACTCAAGGCCAGAAAACTCTTCATAAATGGGTGTTTTAAAATAATCTTCTGCACCACGGTATAGCATAATTTTCGAAAGACAGTTTTAACACTGCTTAAATATTTGTGGTGTTGATGATGTTCCTACCTCTTGCTACCTCATGCTGCATGCTCAACTCAAACACTGTAAGCATTGTTCCTGATGGATACTTTTTCTCCCATTTCCTTTTTTTTTTGTGTAATCTATTAGGTCTCTCTCTTTTAATGGTTGACCAAACACTATTCAGAAAGCTGCTCTGCGATCATATAGAAAGATTTTTCCATGTATTGGGAAGTAGGAAAAAAAACAAACGCAAAAAAATAGACTAAATAGACCTAACTAAAACAAATGTGTGCGTGCATGAAGAGGAAAGTCCATTTTCCCAAAGAGTGCTCTCTTTTCAGTCACAAACTGGAAACCCTCTGCAGAAAGGCCGAATTGGTCAGGAAGTGTATATAACCAATTACCCATTTCAACCATCAAGAGTGAAGCAGTTAAAATCAAGACCAGGCAACAAGAGATTTATCCCAGCTAAATTCTGGTCACAGAGGTCAGCTCAGGAGGCAATGGATGAAATTTCACATGCCAACACAGAAAGGCAGCCTTCAAGAGGGGAGAGATGGAAAATACTCCATTAATTTAAGGGGCAATATTTGTTTTCACATTGCTCCTTCAAAGTACTTTCCAAAACTAAGCTAATGGGACTGACCCAAACCACCTTTAACGATGCCTTTGACTCCACAGTGCAAAAGCTTAGTGAGAGCCATCATACGGTGTAGGAAGATGCTGAAATGAAGTCCAAAACCAGCACTGGACAAACATCTTAAAAAACTCAGAGATTCAGTTGAAGTTTGAAAAAGCAGTTTCTGGTTCTGTTCCCCTCTCTGCATTTCAGTTGTGACGGCTCCTTGTCCACACCCTGCCATCTCTCTTTGTGTTCCCCGGAGCCCTTTTGTTCTGTTGATGGGCCAACTATTGGGCAGTGCTCATCCCCACCCAGGTGCTCTGGTGAGGGCTCCTTGGCTCTTCTCCTCTTTCTATTCTGTCATCCCTCGTGGCTGGGAGGGGGCAGTGCCAGGGCCCCAGCCAGCCCTGCCCCTGTCCCAGTTCTATTGGTTAAGGGACCTTTGACCCTGCCTTTTCCTCAGTTTTCACCCAATCCTGCCAACCCTGGGGACCGCCCCCAGGACTGGACATACCTCTTAATAAATAGATTATTTTCTGCCTTGCAACTGTCTGGAATTCTTGTCTCTCCCTCCCCTCTCTGCCCCCATGGAACAAAGGGTATAGCAGGGAAACCCTTCTCCCTTTCCCTCCACGCCATACAGAAGAGACCCTTTTCCTTAAAACCTATAATATGGTTTGCTAGAAAACAGGCACTTTTACACTCATGTTTCCATTCAAGATATGAGATGTTGAACCATTAACCCAGTCAGAAAAAAGTTCAAAGAAGCATCAGGAAGACTGTAGGAAGCAAACAGAAAACTCCTTTCTGCAACCAGACACAGAACCAAAAAGGCCATGACAAGACCTATTCAGTGTCTTTTTTCTCTGCAAATTTTATACCACTCTGGTCTTTCTTAAATTCAATGATGGGAAGCTATTCCAACAAACCATTGCATTCAACACTTTGGGCTTGGAAACTTCTGCACAGCATTGCATCAAGCACATTGGAGATGAGTTCCAGAGTTGCAGAAGTCCTGGTACAATCAAAATTTTAACTTTTTAGAGTTATTTATCCACTGTTTAGGGTGGCATCACTGCTCTGTTCAAGCCTGTAGTATTTCAGGACCATCACTAAAGATTGTAGAGGGCAAGGATTTCAAAGTGTATGCTACTGGCTGGCTGAAGAACCACAGCTGAGTATTCTGTCCATTCATCTCTACCTCATCTGCCCTATATTCACTATGAATCAGCTCAGACAGGATGACTGAAAGGATGATGTTGTTTGGCTTCCTGTCAGAATGGCAACTACGGTGTTTGGAAGAATTTCACATTAATTTAGTATCTCTAGTTAGGTATCTCTGGTAAAAGGCCAAATTTATACCTCATATAAACTATAGCAGGCCCATTAATGGTGTTTGCATCAAAGGAATTACAGCCTTTAACTTCAAGGTCAAATTTCATCCATCTAATTAAGTTTCTTTTTCTGAGCAGCATGCTAGCTACTGAGTCTGATGTGATTTTTACAATAACAGGTGTGGCTTTCACTGCCAACTAGTTGTACTTGGGTCATTAAAGACTAATTTGATTGCTGAAATTGAGATTATAAATCACACTGGAAAAAAAAGAAAGGTTTCAACAGACAAATATGAGACAAACTGAGGCTGAGTAGGTGGGATTCGTTAGTCACCAGAAGGCAGGCTGTGATCATGGAGGAACAACACCACATGGGTTGTCTTGGAGCATCCACACAGATGGAAGTGATGACTAACAGCAAATAACAAGGCTTACAGAGCTCACTACTAGGGATCACAGTATTAGAAGCATAATAAAGCTGGTTTTCTTGGTAGATACTTAACAAAACTATTACTAACTTTCTCATCCTTTTACTTAATTTTTCTTCTCCTAAGGCTTTTTGAGAGGAATGGCTCAGACGTCGTGTGGGCTCTCTCCCTGTCATCTACAGGTTTGAGTTAGCTGCTGGTAGGAAGGTCTGCTCATATTTCTGCAGGCATGTCAGTCTGGATACAGCAGACACGTACAAATGGCCTGCACGCAGTAATCTAGCTAAGAAAACCCCAACAAACCACAACCCCTCCAAAAACCCAAAGGAAAACAGGGTGCTATCTTAATACATTCAGTCCACGCATCTTCTCATTGGGAACAAGTGTGAGTATGCTTGTCCATCTCTTTGGTAAGCCTCTTCCCACCTTCCTGTCCCCTCCAGCATGGAAAACTGCAGTTCTAAACAGGTCATTTTATTATGATAATATGTTTCTCAAGCAATATTCCCCCAAGGCCCCTCATTTTAAGAGCGTCCTTTGAACTGGATAAATACTGTTCTCCTATTTCCCAGTATCATCTGCACATGTTTCTGTGATAATGGCCAAGCACGGTCCAGCTGGAAGCAATTCTCAAATAGACCATTTAATAGAGAAGTATTTCTGAGGGAAGGCTCCTTGGCCTTACAGGATATTATCGGCTTTTATTGCACTGTGGCCCCATGACTTGAAGTCTGAATTGTTCCCTTTAGGTTGATGTGTATACTGAACCCAGAGAAGAGGTAAAACCCCTTTTCTCACCAGAGGGAAGACCATCTCTTGTTAGTTTCTATGCCTGCTATATGCAGGAGGAAACTACTTCTCCCTTTCCCTTCCATCAAGCTAATTGAGACTCAAACAATCAATAAAAGCTGGATTAATTCCTGAGTGCCAGAACCACAAGCAGCTAAATTAATGAAGCTAATGCTTTTGTAATACCCATTTGTTAAAACTTTTCTCTGCATCTCCTGATGGAGCATGCTTGACTTGAAAGCTCCAAAATGAACGAACAGCTTTTATTCCTCAGTCATGGTCTACAGTGCATTCTCATCCATTTGCAGCACATGGCCAAAACTACAGGCTGAATTTAGCTGATGAACCCCACGTTCTCAGGCATGACATAACAGCACAGTCCTGACCTGAAGTCATCACATGCAGGTATGGTCTTTCAAGTCTAATTAGCTCTTGATTGAGGTAGGAGACAGCACATTTGCTTATGGCTTATGGCCTGAACAGGTTTATGTGAAGAACTGGACAGTAGGTAGGGACCCAAAAGCCTGGTCACTTTATTCTGCTGTATCATGGACTTGAGATGACTCTTTGAAATACTACTTACCTTTTCTGTAAAAATGCTTTTGATTCTGCAACTAAGAACTGTCAAATGCTACCACAGCTGAATTTGTAATTGGGATACCTATCCCTATGGACTGAATGGAAACTGGTATGTTACTTTTATAGAGGACTGAAACAGCAAATCTTGTAAGGCTCCTGTTTAACCTGAGCAGAAATCTGGGTTCTCAAAGTCAGGCAAACCTTCACAGCCTCTTTACCAGCTTTTAACAGACATTCCCAACCTATGAACCTCAAGGGCAGGATTTCTTTTAATAAATATGGAAATGCTGTGGTGTGCTTCAGTATTACAAACAGTTGTGAAATACCAGCCTTTCAGAGCAGAATAGTTGTCATCTTGTTTCCATACAGCTCTTCTCAAGACTATCATCTTTCTGACAATTATCACATTACTCTTCTACCTCTTACTACACTCCCCAACAAGCTTATTATATTTCTTAATTTTCGCAATGATTCATCTGAAGTTTAATCTTTTGAGTTGTGTGAAGTTTTTTATGACAAAACTCACGAGGAAGGAGAGTAGCATTGATGAAAGTGACCCTTGTTTGTTAAATACTCACGGGTGATTCTCCTTCAACATTTTCTAGACAAAGGTCTAGCTAACTCCAACAGCCAGCCTGCTTCTAGGAGAGCTGAGCTGGGAAGATTTATAGGACTTTTAAATCTCTCTACTTTCTGAAGGTGGGACCTGGTGAGACCATCATTTCTCTATGCACAAAAACCACCCTAAAAGCTGCTCTGAATTTTAGCTCCAGTGGTCTAAGAAAACAGGGGCTTGCTAAAATGCCAAGTGCCTTGCCCACATCATCCTCTTTGCTAGAAGATGTTTTATCTAGTCCATTATACTAACTTTGCAGATTTACTCTGTTGTTTGACCATTTTTGGCAAAACTCTGCAGCCAGAGTCCTGGGACCTATGGAAGGGGAGGGACTGTTCACTGGGCATTCAGCAGACACGCTACTTTTTGAAGTAAGATCTCACTGGCAGCACACCAGAGGTAAAACACCAGTCCTTCACCAGTCCAGGACCTCAAAATGTTTTATAGTTTCTTTACTAAGACAAATGACTGCTTGTGAGTAGAAAAATCACTTTCAATCAAGCTGGCTTTCAGTCAAAGGACTCTGCTCACCCCAAAGCTGCCAGACACCACATTTCCCTGATCAGAGAAGCCACACGCCACCTCTACTTGCTACCAACACAAACACTCATCTCTTCCCAAACCCATGCAAAATCAGATTAGTAACCAGTCTACTCTTCCTTCCTTCTCTGTTTCACCCAGGAAAAAAAAAACCATCCATCCAAAACTCATGCCTCACCACATTGTTATTTTTTTTCCCCAAATGAATGTTAATGAATTGACTCCTGTTTGTCAAATTTAAGGTAAACATAGATCCTTTGTTATCCTGTGTTGGAAATTACCACTGTTTCCACAATAACATCCTGACATTTTCTCAGCTTTCTAGTGTTTATTGCACAGAGCAGCAGGTATAGTCTTGCATGTAAGGGGTCCGGGGGCCACTGGAAAATTTCCAAATTAATTCTTCACTGTCATCATTTGAGATAAGCCACTGCTTTTTATAGTATCCTTTTAAGATTAGTCATAATGTAGTATAGTATTCACACCCTGTATCTGAGTTTGTTGGGGGTTTGCATGAAGAGCAGTAAAAATAATTGCACAGCTTCTTTCATTTTCCCTTTTTTCCTTTTTTGAATTCACTTTTAAAAACTGAGGGTTTTGTTTGTTTGCACATTAGCATCACTGGGAAAGACACTTTCACTACTAGAATGAAATCTAGGATTCTAATCACAATAGCCAGTATTTGTTCAACTTTCTCCAGAAGAAGAGACCCACATGTGCATATAGAAAGCCTTCCTTTTTTTCAGGATGAAGTGCCAACTGGTGATAATTGCATGATGATTTTGAAGAGCTGACAATATTAATTACCATCACTGAGCTACAGCAAAATCTCAAGATACAGATGTCACAGAGAATTCAAACAAACAATGATTACTTGAATTTTTAGAAACATCTTACCCATTTAGCAGGAAAAAGAAAAGGTCAGAAAAAAGGCAAATGGTAAGATCTGCCTTTTTAAAGCTGGGTCACTACCTTATGCTTGGTACGTGTTTTCTTCAGACAATAAGAGTACTTCTAGATGCAGGGTCTCTTCAAGCAACCTCTCCTACACTAGTTACTTCAGCCCTACTCAATGCTTTAGTTGAACAAATATATAGTTGTAGCTTAGCTAACTGAAGCACTGACATGGCTTTATCAGCTCTTGCCAGAATTTACCAGACTGCCAGTGCTTGAGGAAACTGCTCTTCCCTCGATTTGTGCATGTGCATTAATGTATAGGCACACAAATGATAGAGTGGGCTTTATTACTGTGTAACTATGATCAGTCCACAGGCAGTATGATTGATTTTAAACTTACCAATGCTGCTGCTTCCTGGATCAGAATGTCACCAGACTGCAGTGAAGACTCCTGTGCAATGTGCTTTATATCTATTTTGTCATTGTTGAGTTTGTTTCCTTAGTAGTGACTGTGAGGGTTGCATGGAGAGGGAGATGATAAATATCTCAGAATACATTCTTCCTATGATACTCTTCTAAAAAACTTTTTCTCCACTCCTTCAGCAGAGTATTTCTTCTCCAAAGTTAGACAATAGTGATATAACAGCTTGGAAAATGAATTGTTACCATTTGCCAAGTGATACAAGCTTTTGGTCTCGGCTCAGAGCTGGTCTCCCCTATGTTAGATACAGATACTAACATTACGTAGAGATGCTGAGAGCACAGATACTAATAGTTTAACAAAGCACTGGGTTGTCTGTTCGGCTCCCCCTTGATTAATTCCCTCTTCTTCTAACAGAACTACTGTTAGAGTAGGCAAGGAAAACAGTCAAGGAAACAGGTAAACTCAACTGTTAGCACCACATTTTACTAATGAATAATATATACAGTAAAATAAACAATAGAAGTAATGGGTGTTGCTAACAATTACAGTCACTGATATAATAGACTTTTTTCTCTGGATCATTCAATATCTAACCATATATTTCTGGATGTCTGGTTGGTATCAGCTGTGGCAATAACTTCCTCACCTGCCACCAAGCTTTGTTACACAGGATCGTGGAGTTAAGAGATGTGGGGGCAGGGGAAAGAATTCAATCTGTCCTCTAAGGACACACCTGTAGCACCCTTCAACCACAACTCACTGTAATATTTGTAATGGTTGGCATTCTTCCCTTGGCTTAATTATTTCCCTCAGGTACATGTGTCCGCTGTTGACAGAGGACAAATAGGGACAAAATGGTATTATGCTGGTTCCTAGTCCTTTGGTGCCCACCCTTCCCTTCTCCCGTCTCCCCCACATCCTGCATGGAGTTGCAAGTGTTGGCATTGTGTTTTTTCCCTACTTACTCGGCACATGCTGACACCTCTACTCTTTAGGATCTGCTGCCCATTTGCAAATGTGAACTCTTAGCCATGCACTCCCAAGAGACAAATTGCTCAGCGTTAATAAGTAACTGATCAAATGCAAATAGATTTTTAATCGGTACAAGTCTTGGTTTCTATAGAACTGTTACAGAGTTCAAAGTCCATGTATGCAATAAAACAGATATACTTAGACCTTTTCTATTTTTACTATTTGCAAAAGTAAACTGTACGCAGATATGATCTCAAAAGCTTTTCCTACTGGACTGTCATTTAATTTCATTCAGAATGTCCAGAACTTTGTTTCCCTCAGCAACATTACTAATCTTTCTTCTTCTGTTCTCTCAGAAAGGTTATGTTTACCTAAATGATCCAACGTGTAAGACCAAATATGGAATCAGTTTGGATATCCTGTCACACAGGACTGTGGTTTACAATGAAGGCACCCAATTTATACCCCAGGTTAATACCGAAACAACTCTGTGTGACTTTTGTTACATTTGTAATCTGCCACAATGATATGAAAATACTGCCACTAACCATACAATTATTTTAAGGAATTTTGCACTAACAGAACCAATTCATTAACACTGTACAGCAGTTATGAAAGTTTTATCAGCTATGAAGTTACTACATACCCTTAGATAATGTCAGCTTTTAATCCAAGACTGCTCTTAAATCCACAAGGGCAACAGATTTAGCGTCTATCCCAACTCTGCCTTTAATGTGGGAGTTGTAAATTAAGAAGTGATGCACTGCTAGAAGCACAATCATAAGTCAGGAAATGTTGCTCTGTAGCTGTGAGACTGGAAGCAGCTTGCTGGTACTCCTACATCAATGACGATTTCACAAATTGGAGGCAGGATGTTGTTCTCCTTAGCTGTGGCTGCATCTGACAGAGGGGGTTTATGTTGCTAAAAATAAAGGTGGCAGTAACAGCTGAGGACCCAAATCTGAAAAATTTTACTACTGCCAACATATTTTGCTAAAGAAATCTGTCTAACTCTAACCTAGCACTTTCTGGACGGTCTTCAGCAAGTCTGAGACTCAAGTGTACTATCCTCTGTCTGTCTGTCCTGGCCCTGTAGGATTAATGAATAACCGCTGTTCTTAATGCTGGGCTGATCCTGGACAGTCATCATAACTCAGAAATTGGTCTTCTGATTGCAAAAGGAATTGAAGAGAAGGCACGACCTTGAGAAGGGAAAGCCTCTGTCAAAAAACCCCAAAACATTATTAGCCCAGTTTGGGGGGATAGAAGCAGAGTTTGAATGAGTGAGGCAAAGATACTTCTCGAGTAATAACATTTCAAAATTTCACACTGGGGGAATATACATTTGTATAAACAATTGATAAACAATTCCTAAAATATTGACACCAGCCTGTAGAAAATTCTAAACAATTCTAATTCTAAACCTCAGTGTTACCTTCTTCAATCAGATGTGATATCTGAGCTCTTTAATAACTTTTCAGACCTTTTAAGGGTCCATCACTACTTATACTTACTGAAATCTTCTGAAGAGATGTTGTCAGGGACTTGTAATAAAAAACTCCTCACAACATTTCAAGAATGCTTATTGTCCTGACATTTAAGTCATTATACAATCAGAACGTACTTTTCTTAATTTTAGCATTTTGAAGACAATTAGATTGTTCTAAAGGGCTGAGACCTGCTATCTTAATTCATGTAAACAGACCATACTCACACAAGTCATCATATCCCTTGCTTTATGGGATGGTCTGCAAGTACAGGTCTGTAATTTTTGAACCTTTCTTACATCACTCTCCCTCACTGTGCATTAAGCTTGAAGACAGGGTAAGTCAAGGTGGTTATGAACACACCCACCACAAAAAAAAAACCAACTCCAAACCAAAAAAGTCCATTTCAAAGAACTTTCTTTTTTACTATCTCACACAGCAGGTGCCTTCAGACCTCAACCTTTCATTGAGATTTGAGATCTCAGCTACTACAACAATTGACAGCATCCTATCAAACCCACCAACTCCTGGCCCATATTTCAGACACTGTGCTTTCTAGAGGGAGCTATAAATCCAAGGTTAAACATACTTCAGACCAAGTAAAACTCTCAACATAATGAAACTGTATGTGTCAGCCTAGACATCATGCCTAGTAGAGGTATTTACAGTTCTCTTTCTCTCTCACCAACACTTGGAGGCACAGCCAAACAAAAGCAGTTACAAAAGGAATTCACTGTAGTGGGCACTCTCAGTCTGCAGTTTGTATATTACTAGGTATAACTTCTCCTCTAGTAAACTTTAAATAACTTTAAGGTCATCTGGAGCACATGCTACCAAGACAGACTTTCCCAGGAAAAGAAACTCTTTTGACTTCTAGAAGACACCAGAGGTCTGCTCTGATTCCCAAGCTGCAGCCTCCATGGGCTTGAAGTGATAGGAGGAGGGAAAAATCTCTTTTAATACAGGCAGATCCAAAATTATACATACAAGAAGATTTAATTTAAGTGCCCCTTACAGGGCAGGCAACCAGCTTCTGAGAAAACCCTGGCTTGCAAAGAAATGCAGGAATCACTGCCTGTAACTAACAGAACAGAAGTTCCCACTGTGTAGTCGTGGGAAAGAAAAGTTTGTACCGTTGGGTGAATAGACAAGGGAATACTGAGCACGAGGTTATTATCTCCACACGTGACATTAACAAGAGCCTCTCTGAAACACACTGTGCAGTGCCGGTGGCCAGCGAGGACAGTGGCAGGGGCTCAGAGAAGAGCAGCCCAGATGTTTTTCCTGGGGAGCATCTGCATTCCAGGGAGAGACCAAAGGAGTCAGGTCTATTATCTCATCAGAGATAACGTTAAGTAGCTATTTAATTACTGCCCTTAAACACTTGAGCAGAGAGATGATCTGAAACTAGATAGCTATTTAATCTGACAGACAAGACAAGATCCAGTAGCTAGAAAATGAAGGCAGAGAAGTTCAAAGTAAAAAAGACATGCAAACGTTTAACGAAGAGATTCACAATTGGAGCCAATTATCCAGGAATGTAGTCAATTCCCATCGTTGGAAGTCATTAAATCAAGACTGTTTAAAGAGGCTGGTGGGCCAGACCTTGGAATCACTGGGGAATAGCCTGTGCTTTATATTATGGAAGAAGTTAAGACTATGGGATCATATTAATTCCTTATGACTCTAGTAAATCCACCACCAGCACTGTCATCTTCCTTCGGAAAAAAAGGATGAAGGAATAAAGCCTTACCAAAGCCAAGGCCTGTATGGGGCACAAAACACAGGCTGAATGAAGACAACACGAGCCACAGACCAAAAGCTGGCAAGATCATCAGCAGTTTTGTCACCACCTTCAGCGGACTAAGGAAAAGGCCCGTAAGGAAGTCATTCCCGGCTGCCCCGCCCCGCCTGGTGCGGCTCTCCCAGGGCATCACCCGGCCAGCGCTCACGGTGCGATGCTCCTGCCCCGCCACATCCCCGCTCGCCACCCGAGCGGACCGTCCTGCCGCTCCCGGCCCGAAACCCGCACAGCGCGCTCGGGGGAGCCCCGGGCTCCGCAGACACCCTCCGGGGTCACACCATCACCCCCGCGCCGCTGTGTCCCCGGACTTCGCCCCGGGGAAGGCCTCGGGGACATCCCCTGGCAGTGTCCCCGCACGGGGAGGAGGAAGGCGGGGGGCTGGGGCTGCCCCGGCGGCCTCCGGGGCACCTTCCGTGCTGCGACACCGCGGGCACGTTGCCGTGGCGACCGCGCCGCGCATCCCCACGTCCCGGCCGAGCAGGGCACCTCATCGTTTTTCCTTTTTTTTTTCCTGTCCTTAAGTTTTCCGCGCTCTCAGACCACGCGGGAGCCAAAGCCTTTTCCAAGCGCCGCAGAGAAGGAGAGAGGCGCCCTCGGGGCTGGCCCGGCTCGGCCGCCCCCCACCCGCCGGTGCCCGCTCGGTGGGGCGGCCGCAGCCCCTCCCGCCGCGGAGCGGGGCACGGCTCGGTCCCTCGGGGTGCCCTACCCTGCACGGCTCGGTCCGCCCGGCACCCCGCGCCAGACAGGGCAGGGCAGGGCGGGGCAGCCCCCGCCTGGCCCCGGTCACCTGCCCGCGTACCCACCCGCTCCTCTCCGGCGCCGCACACATTCACTGGGGCGTGTGTGTGTGTGGAGATGTTCACAGTCCCCCCACCCCTTACCNGGCCAGCCCCGCTCCCCCCGCGGCCAGCCCCGCTCCCGGCTGCGGGGACGGCACCTCGGCGCCCCCCGGGCTGCGCTCAGACCCGCACCCTGCCCCAGCCCTGCCAGACGCAGAGGGCGCGGGCACGTACCTGGCTCCAGGGAGACATTTCCCGCTGACGCCAGCCCCACCCCAGGCCTCGCCTGGCTTTTATAGCCCGGGAGCTGCCGGCTCCTACCCTGCACCAGGGGCCTCGGGCAGCCCCCGGCAGCGCTACCTCCACCAGCCGCTTCTCTCCAGCTCCCAAACCAAAACTACGAGCGTGTGCTGCTTCACGACAGAAGAGCTAGACACTCACATCACAAACCGGCAATTCCGTGCACCTGTGCCAGTCTGGCATGTGTCCGCGGTGCAAGTGGGTCCGCAGCCGCCAGCGAGGCACCTCCCGAGCCCCCTGCCCGCCGGGTGGTCCAGCTTTGCATGGGGAATTGCAGCGTGTGCAGCCGCGCGTCGGTTCTTGTCACGCTTCCAATTTGGATTGTTGTTTTTGATAGGCAAATTTGGCTTCCTGTGTGAAGCACTCCCCTGTTTGCCTGGGAAAAAAAAATGTAGATGCAAGCAGTGAAAGATATTTTGGCTTGAAACTCCTAATTATCTGAAAATCTTTGATCTAATTTCAGTTTATTCCCACCACAGTGGAATTTTATCTCTCTCTGCTGCAATCACAGGAAATGGTTCTGCGGTGCCTGGAGGGTCAAGACAAGTACAGGTTTTCAGCTGAGAAGATTTTAACTCTTCTGCCATCCTTTAGGCATAAAATAGGAGTAGGATGTCAAAAAGCTATAGGACAGGCTTTGAGGAGAATTCTGTTGCAATATGGAAAAGGTTGAAGGGAAAAAACGAACAGTTGACTAAGGGACCTAATAAAATAATTTTTATCTCTGATTATCGTAAATGTCAATGGGTCATACTTCCTTGATTCATATGCATGGACCTGTATTTTCTTCACTGATTTGCCAAGCACCCTCTAACTCAGTTATTGATCCTAAATCTCTTCAACTCACAGGTTAAGTAATTGAGAAAGACATCTCACCACAGCATACATAATTTTTTGCCCAACAATGGCCACTAAGATCAGCACATACTTACGTAACAGCATTTCTGAGCATGACTTTCTAACAGTTATTTAACCATGGAAAACGTAAGAGATAGTTTCAATATTCACCAACAATAACCACTTTTTCACAAGTCCTGAAACCAACTCAGCAGTACTCTTACGAGCCTGAACATCCCAAGCGTGAGGGAACCTCACTGGAAGGAAATGAGAGTGAAGAGAGTGTGAGACTCTATCAGGAGAAGATTTACAGTACTAGGCTTCCCACTAGCTCTTCTTTACGTTGTTCTCTTCACATCTTGCTGATTTTTTTCTGTTGCTCTGGAAGGCTGAATAGAGCCTGGTCCTTATCCTGCTCATGTCTGAATCAGGAATACAAGGTCAAGTTGGCAGAGTCAGCGTTCAACTCCTTTTCATTACTCTGCTAACTGACCTATTTTTTAAAGCAACATTGCCAAACTTCCTAGAATTAATCCTGCTACCATTGACATGACTACAGTGTAACTTCCCCTTTTTTGATAAAGAAGCAGAAAGGCTGGATGATGTAATTTCCTTTTGTCAGCAATTGTACTTTTATGAAGAGGTAGCCATCAGCACTTACAGACCTCGCTGCTACAAGGACTTTGTGGGACCTCAGGGGCTGCTCAGCAGGGTACAATTAACAGTTAGTGTTGTTTTCATAAACTTTCCTAAACATGAGATTCCTTATCTGGATTCTTAAGAGGGACCCTTTTTGTTAACAATACCCCTCTTTGCCTAAGATATAAAATCAGTCTTGGCATTGAGTTAGCTCAATTAATTCCGCAAGCTAGCCAAGCTTCTGGTGTCCTTTAATGTAGCTTTAAAACCCTACAGCCATCTTTTCCTTTCTGCATCTTTTCACCGATGTCTGTCACTGAAAAATATTAAAGCTATTCCTTTCCCTGCCCAGGAAGAAATAACTTGCCAGAGAAAGGTGAGATTCAGGCTTGTTCCAGGCAGACCTACCATTTGCTAATTTCAGCTGCTTTAGTATTTACAGCTAATATTTTCCTCTTCTTTGGAAACCAACTTTGAGATTAATTGAAATGGAAACGTGGTAGGATTTTCAAGTGCTTGTAAGAGAGGTAGTTGACAACCCAGCCTTGAAATTCACATCAATAAAAATCATGCACATTCAGCTGGAAAGACTGGGAAGCTTTTCTGTGGGCTGTTTTAGGGTTATTATTTTAGGGTTGTGAAGCACTTTCAGAGCCTGTGGAGGACTCAGTCCCAGAACTTGTGGGAAAGGAGCAACTGTCATTCTGAGGCAAAAAAAAAATGGGAATTGCTCCAAGCCTTTCCATGCCCATGCACCTCAAAACTTGTGCCCAACTGTTTTCCTGCTGAGTTCAGATAAAATTTTCTTCTGTCTATACAGCATTACTGAGAATCCACGCTCCTCTCAGCAGTCATGTCTCAGCACTGGGTCTACTTGTTATCATCTGATGGACAGGGAAATCCAAGAGGAAAGAAGACAATAATATGACTGAAATACCGCTCAACTAATAACCTTTTTCCCATGCCCAGTAAGGCATAGTTTTCAAATGCAGTGATGATCTGGGACAGCTGAGAAGAGATATTAAAAGGGACTCATTATTGCAGAAATCAGTTAAGGCGGTGTACTCAGGGCATGGCCACTTTTTTATGAACTGTTCTCACGTACCTGGTTTTTTGCTGACGTCCTTTACTCTTCCCTGAGCAACAGTCTACCATGCAACAGTTCATTTGCTATGTCATGAAATATTGGTTTTAGAGACCTCTAAACGGTTTTCTAAACCCTGTTACAAGCTCTGAATTTTGCTGTCTTGAGAGTCTAAACAAGTCATCACATCTCAACACATCAATGTGTCACCATATCAGTGCAAACCAGATATTTAGATTATTCTGAATTATTTCTCCAAATTTTTAACTCGCTTAATCACCTGTGAGTCATGACCAGTTTACTGTTTTCCCATCCTTTTTTGCTGCTTCAATCTCCAATTATATGCATTTGTTTCATGCTAACTTTTTGTAGATCTTAATGCAGAAAGCATTCATACAGAGTGCAGCCCATAGATGGTTGCTTACCTTTAAGAACTGTACATATCTCTTTAAATAAAGTCTTCAAAACATGCTTAAAATTAATTGTGTGCATAGATCTTAATACTGACCATAATGAAGAGTTCAGCCTTTTTAACTTGCTAGTATTGACTGAGGAGAAAGCATAAATTTAATTGCAGAGTGTTCATCTTTCAATATGTGTAAGACCAGAGCTCAGGGCAACAGGAGCCTGGATTTTCTAGGAGCTGCCAGAGTAGAATTAACTATCAGAATGACAACCACACTTCTGCAGTGTCTTTGATGTTTCTTGTAGAGTAGTTTAAAATCTCATCTTCAAACAGTATCACTATCTGGCTAAAAGAAAGTAAATTCATTAATGTGGCTGAAAAAAATAGAAGTGATGACTTATTCAAATGAATAGTGGTATAACATTGAGAAGATGTGCGGTTGGCCTAAACTAGTGTAGTTTCATTTACTTCAGTAGCAATAGGCAAATGTAAGTTGGTGTGGATTAGGCCTGTTTTTATGGCACTGCTTCTACCATATATCTCAACATATTTTGATATTTTGAGTTTTGATGACACTAGTACCAAATTTAAATTGTGTAGAAGATTTTTTTGTTTGTTTGTTTTGATTGTTGGGGTTTTATGTCTTTATTTTGGTTTAGTTTTTTATTTAATGCAGCATCTTTCATGTCTTCATTAGGAAAAGGAGTTAAGAATACTTCAAAAAGTAAATAAAGCATTAACTTTTCCCAGTTAAGTTTAAGATTGTGAGGAAAAGGGCAATGAAGAGCAAATTTGTGAATACAGTCATTTAGCATGTATACTTTTGTGAAGACACTTACAACTTTACCTCCCACTAATGTGAAAACCAAGTGAATGACTGGATGAACATGTTTATTTGGGACTAGGATCTGAGGCAAAAAAGGTGCAAGTCCTCTGGTATGACAGTTGACAGCTGTGTCATTAGAGAAAATATATCAAGGAAGAAAACTATACTATAGACAAGGTGACCTGAAGTGTGTGACTTTCCGTATAACCAGCAGAGCAGAGTAAATATTCATTCCACATGTTACACAGCGTCTCTCTCTCTCTTAACCTCTCACATACCTAATGAGCTGTACTGGGCATCTCACAAATGGATGCACTATTTAACCACAGTAATAACCCTCCTGGATCATTAGACTGGGACTGATAACACAGTTTATGGCTAGAAATAATAGGTTTTGTTGGTCACATTTCCTTTAAGAATGTTTCCCTTAAGCATTATGGTCTTTATAAAAATACTAATAAAAGGGATATAAAGAAAACTGCATAGAACAAATAGTATGCCATTGTGAGTGAATTCAATATTTGGGATGTTTTTCTGTTTCACGGTGGTTCTGAAACCCTGTGAATTCACCAGCTGGCTGCTGTATCTAGAGCATCTATGTCAAATTTCAGTTAAAAATATGTAAGAAAGTGAATTTTTACAGCATTGTGAAAATGTCTTTGACCCTTGCCATGCACCTCTTGACAGCATTTGGTTCTGGCTGCTGTGAAGGTCCGTATGGGGAACTTCAATCATCCCAACAGATACAGGAGGGACAGCACTGTAGGACATAGGCAATCCTGAAGACACTTGGAGTGCATCAACTTCTTCACCCAAGTGACAGAGACTCCAAAGAGGAGAGATGCTCAGTAGAACTCATACTTGCTAACAAGGAGAGGCTCACTGAGGATGTGAAAGTCAAAGGCAGCAGTGACAATGAGATGGTGGAGTTTGGGAGTTTGGGATCCTGAAGGGAGGCAGGAGGGTAAAAAGCAAGCTCACAACCCTGGATGTCAGGAGACCAGACTTTGGCCTTGTCAAAGGTCTGGTTGCTAGAGTCTCGTAGAATAAAGCCCTGGAGGGAAGAGGGGTCCAAAAAAGCTGGTTAATAGTCAAGCATCACCTTCTCCAAGCTCAGGAGCAGTCTATCCCAATGAGGAGGAAGTCAGGCAAAATTTCTGCATGACTGAACAAGGAGCTCCTGGGCAATCTTACAGACAAAAAGGAAGCAGACAGAGAGATGAAGCAAGGATGAGTAACGTCATCAGAGCATCCAGGGGTGAAGTTAAGAAAGATAAAGCCCAACTGGAATTTAATCTGTCCAAGACAACAAGAAGGGCTCTTATGGATAGAAAGGTAACAAAAGGAAGACTAGGGAAAATGTAGACCCATGGCTGAATGAGATGAGGGACCTCTTTACACAGGACATGAAAAAGGTGGTAAAAATGCCTTCCTCACCTCAGTCTTTATTAGCAAGACCAGGCTTCAGAAATCTCGGATTCCTGAGACCAGGGGATCTTTGTAGCAGATAAGACAGCATTGTGGACAAGGATCAGGTTAGACAGGTGGACTGGACATACACAAGCCTAGGAGCCCTGATGGGAACAGCTTCCAGGGGACCTGGCTGATGTCATTGCAAGGTTACTCTCAATTATCCTCAAATGATCATGGCAGCAAGGACAAGTAGGTAGTGATTGGTGGCACAGTCTAGTCAGAGGCCTGTAACCAGCAGTGTGTCCAGTCTTGTTTAAGTTGTTAATCAATAACTTGGATGAAGGGAGGGATGCCTCCTCAGTACATTCACTGACACAAAGCTTGGAGGAGTGTCTGATACCCTAGATTGACAGTACAGCCCTTCAGAAGGACCTTGGCAGGTGGGAGAGATGGGCGGAGAATTGTCTGAAGTTCAACAAAGGCAATTGCAAGGTCTTGCACATGGGGAAGAATAACTGTGGGGTGATGAGCTGATAAGGCCTGATGGGTTGAGGGAGATGCCTCAGCCCCCTGGAGAGATGCTCCAAGCAGAGGACAAAGGCTTTCAAACTGATAAGATTAACAGAGGATGGAGTGTTATGACATAGCACGGCCTTCTTTTGCTATATCTTCAAGGGCCCACCTCACCTCAGGGCATCTGCATCACCACCCTCCCCCCTACAGATTGACCATTGGTCACACAAACACCTGGAGAAGAAAAAAAAAAGATATAAAAGAAGTGCAGTTTAACTGCAACTTCGGGAGAAAACCTTTCCACCTCTGGGAGGGCAACCTTAGAGCTACCCTGTCTCCCCCATTTCATCTATATTGCAGGGGTAAGCCACGGAATTCTTACTTTATTTTTTCTTATACCTTATTAGTTGTAATTTGCTATAGTTCACTGGGTGCATGCGGGTTAATGATATATTTTTCCTGTTGCTTTTCTTTTGGGTCATTGAGTGTGTTTACTGGTGGTGTTGAACTGTTGTGTTTCTGTTTAGTAATCTTCTGCTAGTTAAGTTTACTATGGGAATGATATACTGCTGGGGTGGTCCTTGAAATGTGTGCTGTGCCGATGTCTTTGGAAGGGTATTGTGTACAATCCTGCAGCTAAATGTTATCACCGACTAAGCAACCCATATTAGTTATTGTCACATATTTGTATTAAAAAATGTTATTTTGGGAGCTATCGTGAGAAAGGTTCTTTTCTCTTGTTGCTATTAAGTGTGGTTCTCATAGGAGAGTCAGAAATCTTTCCAGCCTGTGCTCTGTCCAGATTTCGGCGGGCAGTGCTGGGTTCATAAACTTTTGGTTACTCCAAGGATGCTTATAGCTACTCCTCCCTGGCTGAAGTGTTGGCTTCATATCAGAGGTCAGAACCCCTTCCAACCTGTGTGCTGTCAGTTAAAAAGACAGACAGTGTTGGGTACATAAGGATTTGATTGTCTGGAAGCGGTTACAGCTAATAACTTTTAATTAATACAGTTAAGACTAGAAATCTTTTTATTTCTGTCTCACTCCTCCCTTTCACATGACAATAACCCCATGCACCAGCACAGGCTGGGGGCCAACCTGCTGGAAAGCAGCTCTGCAGAGAAGGACGTGGGGGTCCTGGTGGACAACAAGCTGTCCATGAGCCAGCTGTGTGCCCTGGTGGGCAAGATGGCCAATGGTACCCTGGGCTGCAATAGGAAGAGCATTGCCAGCAAATCAAGAGAGGTGATCCTGCACCTCTGCTCAGCCCTGGTGAGGCCTCACATGATGGATCAGACAGTTGCCAGGAGTAGCCAACATGGTTTCACTGAGGGGAAGATGTGTTTGACCACCTTGATAAACTTCTATGGTGAAGTGTCTCGCTTGGTAGATGAGGAGAGAACCGTGATTATCGTCTACCTACATTTCAGGAAGGATTTTGACACTGACTCCTCTAAGATCCTCATAGCGAACATGAAATACGGGCTGGATAAATTGAGCTGGATTAAATAGTGGCTGAACAGATGTGTCCAGAGGGTGGTGATCAGTGGTGAGAAGTCTAATTGAAGGTCAGTCTCTAGTGGTATATCACAGGGATGAGCACTGATGAGCACTATTAAACATCCTTGTTCCTGATCTGGATGATGGTGCAGAGTGCACCCTCAGCAACTTCGATGGTGGCATAGATCAAGTAGAGTGGCTGATACACCAGAGGGTTGTGCTGCCACCCACAGGGACCTCAATGGGCTGGAGATATGGGTTGGCAGGAACCTGAAGTATTTCAGCTAGGGGAAGTGCAGGGAGGGATGACCCCAGGCATTAGTACATGCTGGGACTGCCCATCTGGAAGGCAGCTTTGCTGTGATGGTGACCAAGTGCTGACACATGTGCCCAGAGAGGCTGTGGAGTCTGCATTCTTGGAGGTATTCCAAAGCCATTTGGATGTAGTCCCAGGCAACTTGATCTAGGTGGCCCTGCTTGAACAGGGCGATTGGACCAGATGACCTTCTGAGATCCCTTCTAACCTCTAAGTAGTCTGTTATTCTGTGATTGCTTTGCTGTGATGGGAACTTTTGGTCAATGTGCTGTGACATTATGTTTTCACCCTTAGACTCTACGGAGTACAAATGGGTATGATTAATTTCACATTCTGCTGTTCCCATTTAACGCATATTCTATGTATTCATTACTGTGTTTCTACATGTGGAACAGGCCACACAGAAAAATAACCTTCTTCCTTCTCAACAAATTGAAACAAACGATTTGATGAGTCAGTAATTTATACTGTTTACCTCCTTTTATGTCAACAATACTGAGACCTGGAACAACACATAATCATAATGATTATAGACATAATGAGCTGATTTCTTACGTAGTCACCACATGGTATTCTGGTGCATATTCAACTGTGATGATGTCAAACAATACGACTGGAAAATCTGTCTGCTCAGACAACCACTGCCTAGTGTGAACAATAAAGTAAGCTAATGCAGTGTCAGACACATGGGGTCTCTGGATTCAGAGCTCCATCTCTACTTAAATTATGTATATATCAAAAGCCTTTGACATTTTTAGAATTTTAGAAAAAAAGAAAATCAGTCAGGTCTTTTTTTCAGGAGTGGTTATACATTCTGAAGGTAAATGAAAGACTCTTCCAATGCAGTTCTGTGATACGGGGCAGTCTCACAGTTTGTACAGCTTCACTGAGTTCAAGAAACTGTTCTGGTTATGAGTCTAGTTCGGCTTACTTCCTTGGCTGTGTAAAGTGTTATTCCAGAGGGGAACATCCTTTGGCAGGGCTACTGCAGCTGCTTTCATATCTTCACATTTCGTTGCACAAGACAGAAAATTCTCCTCATGTAATCAAAAGAACCATTTCCCAGACCACTACCAAAGAAAGCTGTTTATGGCTCACAGTTGCCTTCCCTACTACATGGATTTTTATGCTGATTCATACAGCAGATAAAATAAAAAGTAAATGTAATAGGTACTGAGAGGTGAGTAGATAAATTATGGATAGGTAAGCATGAAGCATAAGTACCATGAACAATAGAGAGTAGAGATAAAAAGAACTGAGGATGAGCACAAAGGCTCTTGTTTAAATTTAAAGAATATAAAAAACTACCAAGAAAAACTATAAATACCATAGGTCAGTACAGAACCATATGCCCCAAAAGAAAAGAAAGTCTGGATTGAAACCACTTGTTAATGTGATCTCTAAACAAGTAAGTACTGTATTGGAAGAGAAAGCCTTACAGTAAGTCCAGATGGCTGATAAAATAAAAATCAGGTGTTTCTGTTTCCTGCATGTATTCACTGATTTTCACCAGAATTCAGCTGACATATGATCTCAACTCTCTGTGATGCAACTGTGCTTTGTGAAACAACATCCGTGGTTATCATGTTTGAATTTGCCTGTGCTTACATTAGTCCTGAGTTCTGTAAAACAGTATCTGATTTACTTCCTCCTGGGCATTCTTTATGTCATTGTATCTATCATCATAATTTATCTCTCAGTCATCTACCTATTATGTTGTTTTATCTAAAATAAGGAAGTCAGATCTTTACAGATTGTTGCCTTTTCACACATCTAGTAGATCACTTGACCAGCCATAGTTCTAGTAACATTACTAGTGTCAGAAACAGGCAATAGCTGCTCTATTTATCTGAATACATAGAAACCATATCTTTGGTTCGAGCATTCATGGGGAGATTTGGAAGATTCCTGTCTCACAGCTGCAGAGCAAGAAAATATTTTTCTAATCGCTAAGGGAATGTGTTGTCAAAAAATTTTCTTTGAGCTCAACACAACTGACAATGAAGTCTCTAGGTGATTACTGATTTCAGTGGACAAGGCAAAAATCATGGAGTAAGTCACAGATGGCAGATGAACAAATGTTTTATTACCCCTTTAAGGTCAACATCCCATAATATAGTTTCAGAAGAACTTGACCTTGTCTTTGAGCTAAAAACTCTTCAGAGTCCTGTTAACGAGGGAAAAGGGCAGGGAGAAATAGATGAAACTGATTCTAGTAATTTTGTATTATCTTGCCTACTGATATCTGAATGATTTTCAGCATGGAAAAAAAAGTAATTTTTCCATCTATATCTGATGGGAATTTAATATCGCATTACTTTTTGACAGAAACTTTGATTAATTAGGAGCATTCTGAATTAAGAAACTGATGGTCTGTGAGTTTAGCTTGGCTCTAGAAGGTGAGTAATTTAAAAAACACTAAGACTTGTTAATTCTTCTAAGAATTATAGAATCATTTAGGTTGGACAAGACGTTTAAGATCATGAAGTCCAACCATTAACCCAGCACTGCCAAGCCCACCACTAAACTGTATCCCAAAGTGCCACATCTCTGTGTCTTTTAAATACTTCCAGGGATGTTGACTCTACCACTGCCCTGGCCAGTCTGAATGAATGAATATTGGGGCCAATTTGTGAAGCTTAGTTGCAGTCCAGCAGTGAAACTTCCTGTACTTCCTGGTGCTGGGACTACCCATTTACTAGGTGAAAAGTTAGCTCTGATGTTTGGTGTGTGCTGTGGGGTTTTTTCTTTCTGTGAAAGTTCAGTTTAAATACTGCTGTGCCAAGACTGGAGGAACAATGGAAGAAGAAAAGCCAGCCACTTCTCTCCAATATTTAAGGCCTGTCATCACATTCAAGGCAACTCAAAATGAGATGCTCAGAGTACCATCTTCCTTTTATCACACATCAGGGCTAAATTACAGAACTTCCCAGTTCCACAGGCCAAGCTTAAATAACCTCTCCTCTTCCAATTCTGTCCCAACATGTCATTTGGGTGCCCAAGTCCAGTCAGTTCCTCTGTCCTTTCCTCTGGAACTAGTAGAATGAGGTATCACTGACCTCTTCTTTTGAAGACAGTATCAAAGCTTTTCTCAACAGATGTTAATCTTCTCACCTGGCCATGAATACAAATGCACTTTACAGTGTAGCTTACCAGATGGAGCAAGAATCAGAACATCTCTCTACTGCAGATAGCAGAGGTAAGACTATTTTTTGTGAAAGTTCAGTTAAGCATTTCAAGCATATTTCAGGTAACAGCGCAAGAAGGAAAAGCATTTCACTGTTGGCTTTGTGAAATAAAGTCAGACATTACAGCTGACCAGACAATTTCACTTCCTTTGGCCATGGTGTAACAGGAAAGCAAAAAATGTTAATTCCTAGGTTATACCTCACAATAAAAAAAACTACACCAAAAATAAAAACTCACCATGTGTAAATCTTGTTATATTGGCCTCAGGAAGCATTGTAGAAGTACTAATAGTGGTGAAACCCCCCCAGATTCCAGAAGGATGTGATATTTTAGAAAATACACTGTCTAGAATATGCAAGCTTGGCTCTGTCTTTCATTTATTCCCTTACTATTGTTATTTGCCATTCTTCTTAGCTGAAGATATAATGCTACTCTGTGTAGCTAAAAACTGTTAAGATGCTGTATTTGTAGCCAAAGGCATTGAAAGGCATTTGCTGGCACCATTCACAACACTAAACAACCAGCACATTAAAAGCAACCCCACCAACCAAAACTGTAAAGTAGAAACAAATTATCTTCATGAGTATTTGAGAGGCAGCATATTTTAGAAAAAATTGGTTAAAGAAGAACTTGTGGGCCTCACTACAGTCTAGAGATTAGTCACTATTCCCAATTGGCACAGAAATGTGAGTGTTTTGGAGCTGCAGGACTCCAAATGTCTCATTGTGCTTTTGAGTATAAATCTGTTCTAGGCTAACAAATGACTAAGGCTGGCTCAAGTGCTTTGGGAAAGAATTTTTTTTTTTATATATATGAGAAAGACATAAGTGGTTCAGCGGTTAGGGCACTGGATTCTGACATTATTTTATATCCAGTTGAGCGTGATCATAGGTCTCCTTCATGATGTTAGTCAAACACTTAGGGTCTTGGTTCTCTCTATAGGACAGTGGCTCAAGAATAACAGAATTGGGAGCTATGTGGAGCAAAGGAGATAGCTCTCTGTAAAACAGGACTGCCAGGTTTTCAGCGATTTTTTTCTTCTTTGCCAAGCTTGCAGTGTAGTAGGACATGCCTGAGTACTGTGATCACCAGAGCTGACAGAGGACTCAGTCTAGGTTTGCTTTTTCAGAGCTAGTATTGTGTGAAACAGCCAGAGGCACAAAAATCAGCAGTAGCCATGTCGTCAGTCAACTTTTTACAAAACCTGCAGGTTTGATATTTGCAAATAGAAACTACCTGAAACTTGTATCATATACAAAATGGCATTAAATGGATAGGAGCATTTGACAGATTCTCTAGGGCTTCCCACAAGGCACATGTGGAAGAAGCCAGACAGCTCAAGCCGAGGATCTCATGCATCTCTGTCTCACTAGAGCAGCTTGTTTTCCTCATTCTTCCTGTGTAAGGTTGACTGATCTTACCTGTGAATGCTAAGGTGCTAATGTCTACTGTCTCCCAAGAAATAGAAATGTTAAAAGCAATGCACTACAAGAGTGGCGTGGGTTTTACATTGAGAAAATCTCCAGATTTCTTACTGTGGCCCTGCTAGCAGCCTTATGCCCTGGGGCTTTACAAAGGAAAGTCACCCATTTGCCAAGACAGCAGAACAAGCATGTCAAAATCTGTCCTGCTGTGCTCTGATGAAGCAGCTGCTGAGTATTATGGGATACATATTGTCACAGTGTTCCGCTGTCAAATAGCAGCACAGAACTGTTTTCCACCTGACAAAACTCTCTGGACAGTCTAGTGACTTTACCCCAATGCAGTTGCCAATTCCCCCTGTCTCCTACTTCTAGAATGGCCACAAAATCCTCTCTTTAAACTGACAGCACTATTAAACACAAAGACAGGTCTCCACTGGATCACAGTTCCCTACGCTCCCATTGGGAATGACCTCAACCCTCACGTGATGGCACCTTTCACCCTCCCATATTTTCCTATTTGTGCTAAGTGTTTATGGATCAGTTGCAATTCTTTCCCTCCCTAATGGCATCCTGATGGGATCACTCCAAAATCAGAGGCCTGGGACTAGACCTGCCTTCTTGCTCATCATCAGATTTAGCTGATGTGAGATCCTGGATGTGGTCACTGGACAGGATGCCAAAGTAGTGAGAGTGTAAGACAAATAAAAATCCTCTTTATTGCTTCCATATAGTAGATGAAAAAACTGCAAAGTTCTCAGCTGTTAAGGCCAATGCTTTCTGTGGTTATATACATGAACACACACACACAGAAATAGATAACCTAGGCTAAGGTTTTCCACGCCTACATCTTCATGCTGTGTGACTGGTTGCTTCGTAGGAGTTGGACCTCCCCATTTTTTTTTGTTGCTTAGTCCCTGAGCTATAACCATATTGGATTTAAATGAGTGAATTGTACCTGTTTTTCCTGCCAGAGTGCTCTGAGCCAGCATCTTCATCAAAGTGAGGCCAACTGGGAGTAATACTTTAAGAAACAGTCACTATCAGTAAACTGAAATCAATGAATCTCTGGCAATTTATAATGGGCAAGACCTGCCTTTAGTAAAAGGGAAATCCTTAAAGCTGATCCGAAATGTATGGCAAGACACAGCAATCCTCAGCAGTCATAAAGCTGTCATAATGGGCTGAAGCTGAAAGCTCTGAGTTAAGGGAGCATCCTGAGGACTCATAGGGTGGCACTGCCAGATGTAGATGCCCTGTGAAGCATCTGGTGGCTGCCACAAAGTAGTGGTGAAACTGCCCTCCTTTTGCTGGGTATCGAAAGCTGTAACGAGCAGGGAACAAGACAGTGATATGAGCCAGGCTCGATCTTGGGAAGACACATGGAAGTCAGTCAGAAAAGATTCCTGAGTTTTCAAAACCGATTATTAATTAATTAACACTCTCTCAGTGCTACCTTTTTATACCTCTGCAATACTGAAAGAATGCATGTTTCTCACTTCCAGCAAAATATGTTTTCATATCACCAGAATAACAAAAATTTTAAAATTACAGGAGTCTTTTTAGATCAACTCTTTGCCTAAGTACAAAACACATTTCCTTTTTACAGGGAGAAAAAAGCATAAATATGAATTGACATTTTTATCACCTATCCATTTCCCAAATAAAAGATTTACTGTGTTGCTCTCTGTAAAACATTCTTGTAGTTAAGGGATTCATATAGAAAAACTCAGCTGTGATACAACCTTATGTGTTTGGAGATGTAAGCTAAACTATAATAATCTTCATAAATCTATAGTATATTAACTGCCAGATTGCTATTTTTCACTTGTCTGGACATAACTACCATACAAGCCATATACTCCGCAGAATATTGTGATGTTTGAGAGGCTTGTGGCCATTAAAATTTACTAGAGAATGGCTTACTATTCAAAACAGAATATTTAAGGCAGTGAATTCTTTTCTAATATCTTCAGTGTAGTTGAAAAATTGATTTGTGTGTGGTAAATGTTATTTGCAGCTGTTGTCCTTGCAGATTAGCTCTAATTCCTTTTAACCTGCATGTATATGCAGAAGTACCCTGCTCCCAGGAGACACCAATATCATGTTTCAGGAGTCACCACAGAATTTTTTTTCCACTGGAACGTCCCTAGTTTTGTAAGAGTGTGCGATTACATCACATTTTTCTGCTCCTCTCTGGAAAGGGCCATATTGCTCATTGGCAGAGCAGCTCTTCAGCACAGAACATTTGGTTGTGACTAGTCTTTAAATGCCTTGTACTAGTGGACTCAAAGGCAGCAGCCTGTAACAGGTAGGGTACAGCCAGTAATAAAACCTCATCCTTTGCAAGCCCTTTGGAAGAAACTGCCCCTGTGTAACTTGTTTTGAGCTCAGCACAGCATTAAACATTAACAGAGACAAAAATAAACAATAACTTTAGTAATTGAATGAAGACGGTCAGCATTGGTAAGTCTTTTTATCATTTCCACTAAGATAAGTGCATTTGCTGTTGATACTAATGGCCATAGGATTATCTTCCTGTACACATTAGCAATTGTTTATTATGCATATGCATACAAAGAATTCATACTGTCCAGAGGAAAAAATGCTAAAAATCTATTGATCTTAGCTGAAGAGCAGTATGAACTAGTCACACGTGAAGAAAACTCACTTCTGACTCAACCTTTTTTTTTTTTTTTTTTTTTTTGCACGAGCCAAATCCTTCGCACTGGAATAAAGGGCAGGCTGCTAGGAGATTTTTCTAAATGAGCCCTGGAAGTCCTCATTGAGAGATTGAAAGCTGCTTCTTCCTGTGACCCATTCTTCCCGACAGGAATTGCCATTCTCAGGTCTGAGAGATGTGATGCTTAAAGCCGTCTTCATTGTGATGTTAATGAAAATCTTTGAAGCCTCAGGCAATCAAGGAAACGTTTCTCTGTATTAACTTCATTCTACACACAGTAAGCTGTAGTAAAGGAGTGGAATAGGCAGATGGAGAGGTGAAAAAAAAGGAAGAAGTTAATTCCTGCTTTACTTGCACCAGAAAAAGTCATAAGTCCATTTATTAGTTCCTTGAAAACACTTGTTGGGACTCCACATGGGATCATGCTAAGAGCCCTTCTGCTTAGTAGTTAAAGAGCTCTTAGTTGTTAAAGTGGTTCTTTTCTGTTATTGATAAGTCTGTGTCATGAACTTCTTAATTCATCCCTGTCAGACTTAGACATGCATTTGTCTATGCTAGTTTTAATGTAGGAATAGTGATTAACTTGCTCATCTTTGAACTAGGTCCCTGTCTTGAGTACTGGGATTTTTCTTACTGTTCCCCTTTACTGGTTGCCTTTTTAACCTCTTCTATCAATTCTCTGCATTTACTTCTAGTTATGTCAATTACCTGCATGTGAAATGACCACTGAATGTATGTATCATCATTGCAGAATTCTTCCAAGGAAGTCTTGGGTTGCTAAGGTTTCTATCAAAAGTCATAGTGCAATCTATACCCTTTGCAGAAGATCTTCGGCTGTGCCTTCCTTTCTCAGCCTAGGTTTACCTTTTGCTGTCCAAGTGTATTCTCATCCAAGTGGATGATTTTGACAAGTTTTTTGACCCACAAGCAAGCATCATTGTCACAGCAAGATGATGCTGACAAGAACTTTCTATTTTGCCTGTTTTCTCAGGAGTGTGGCCTTCAGAAGCATCTCAACTTACACATAAGCAAAGCACATCCTGTACTTTCTCTTAGCCACTGCTGACTCTTCAGCATCACTGCCCATGAGCTTGCACACATCCACCAGCAGCTAAATAATTCAATGGCTGCTGAGGGATATATTGGAAAAATTCAATTGGTCTTCTAAAACGTGTATATTAATGAAGTGTGTCTATTTATGAAACCGCTTCAATAGGCAGCAGGAGAATTGTTGAGAATTCTGCCAAGGGCAACGGGTACAATTTATACTGCTAACAGAGGATATTACTCACAAATAGAAGAATAAATTGGATATCACCAATGCACTGAATGACTCTCTTGAAATAGGTATAGGGAAGAAGAAAAAGAAAAAATAATATCCCAAAAGCATTAAAGAATCCATCAAAGAGTTTAGACTTTTTATTAAAAACTGTAATCAAAGCTGGATCCCATTGTGCTCTCACTCTAGCCTAATGGTTGGGAATGCTTCTCTGATCTCAGTGGCATTGCTAAGAAGGAACTCAGCACAGTCAGAGGCAGATTCTTCTTAGTCTCATTTACTTACGTTAAAAGTGAGCTGAAGAGAAAAAACTATTTATTTACTAAGATTGATGAGAAGAGGCCAGAGAAATGAAAGCAATATTCCCTCCTGCGTTCAGTTGTATTGCAGCACTGCAGAAATTAGCCATGCTATCTCCAGGGACAGTCCCTTCCACGTCACAGATATGAGCCATTGCAGTGGCAGGACACAGGCAAATTTGCACTCTCTGCTTGCCTGTTTGCCCCATGCTGTTGCATGACCTCTGTTAAGAAGCACCACAGTATTTCCCTCAGGATGCACATAGCCCTGACAAAACAGCATTCCTCCAAAACCCGGACCCCAGGTGCCTTCTCCCTGTTGGTCACCCCTCTCACATGCTGCAGATGTATTTTTGGTGGTCTTGCCATTTCTGCCCCTCCAGGACTGGGTGCACATCTGCACTTTGTGCATGGGTGTGAAAATGTCCCTCTGTCACAGGATATCAGGATGGGCCTGCCAAGCTCTGCCCTTCAGAGTGACCCAGCCATCATGCCTTGTTCCCATTTTAATTCCTAGACATCAGTTCTGAGGATGTACTTCTGGTCCTCTCTGGTTTATTACACTTCTACTGGTTTTCTACTGAGGGAAGACAGAGAACAGGTCTTGGAACTACACATTTCAAGCAGTGCCTTTAGTAACATTATACTTTGGTTTTCAAAGAAAATGGAATACATGATGTAAAATCTGTGAAGGACTTGGCACCTTTAACACTACAAAGACATCCCTTACATTAGGGATGCTCCTATAAAATTAATGAGTCTTTATAGAATTAGGTTAGATATACTGCCCTGTGAAACACTGGCCAAAGTTGATGTTCAGATTTTTTTTAAGTTCTTTAAGTGCTTGGCACAGGCTAACTTTGTGTGAAGGAAGAATGTCCAAAGGAAAAAAAGATGCAAATGCACCCCATGATAGGGAGAGATACGACCAAGTCAGCTCCTTCTCTGAAACTCATTGGGAATTTTGTAATATTCCAGAAAGAGCACAACCAAGTTCCTAACAAAAACAGTCAGCATCCCAACCTCTGGAAAAACCTCAACCATTAGAAATGTCTCTCAACAACATTACAGTCCATACATTTTTCAAATGTTTAAACTTCCAGAAAATACAGCATAGTGTCTAACATGCTGAACCTTGATGTGTCAGCTTTCGCTTACTGACTCTTTAGAAGCTAAAGAAAATTATGTAGTGAATAGAGACAAAAGAGTTAATTTCAAGTCTCTCATACAAAAGAGATGTAGTGTGTTTGTAGAGTAACCAACATGTTGCTTTTCCGTGTAAGTCAGCAGTGTGTGGATTTTTCTCTCACGCTGCATGTGCTGTTTACTGACTCATTTTAATTGTCTTTCCACGGAGGATAACAATGAGCTTGCTATCTATAGCCACTGGGCTCAGACTTAGCTTGACTTAGCCCTGTATCCTCCAGGACTTTTCCATGCCTGTATGATTCAGGAGCAAGGACAGGCATTTCGGACACATGGAATAAAGCTGTAGAGGGGAATTCAACAGGGGGAAAAAAGGCAATCACCTAAGATGGTTTTCTTCCTTTATATGGATTTTCTGATCCTCATGCAATCCAAAGGGTTGATACAATAGAGGGCATGCAGCTGGACGACATTTTTTTCTGGAGAACTAATGCTGATGTAGCAAAGCTCAAGCTCTTGGAGGGTCCAGGGGCTATGCTGATGTAACCTGCTAGACCGGAGCATTGTGCCTTCATGTATTTCATTATTTTACCAGTGACAGCTAGCTCTCTGCCAAGTACTTCCTAGACTTGGCTGGCTGGCAGGTAGGATGTTCCAGGTCCATGCTCAACAGCACTTTGGATGCAGTCATCCTGCTGTTATTTACTCCATTTATGATGGAGTTTGCTCCATGACATTTGGCTTCGTCCTTCAGCAGAGGGGCCACAGACACAGTGCTTGAGGACTGCTAGAAGGATGTGCAGGAGTGTAGTTTCAGGGTAGTTTGCAGTGGCTACAGTTGTGCCTGCCTCCTCCCCACAGCTGCACCCTCCTGCCTCTCCCCAGACCAGCATGAACACCCCTTGCTTCCACCACAGCTGGAACAGAGAGCTAATGCAGGCAAAAAATACCACTCTCCAAATGATTATTTTTATCTATACCAGCTCTTCTAACAAGAGCATAGGGATCTCTTGCTGCCTCAGGGGAAGGGTGGGATGAGGAAACCTACAGATCATAGTCTGGCTTAAGTTGTTGTAGAACTGTACTTAAGCCATGGATAAAGTCCCAGCACTCCTCTACCACTTCTCAATGCTGATACGAAAAGCAATTGCTTCTCTGTTCTGCTTCAGAAACGAGAAGTGTCCCTTTCAGTTTCGATGAATAAAATCCTGCCCTTCTTGGAATAAGACATTTATACTCTAAGATTTAATGCAAAAGGAAGAATGCCTTTTTCAAGGTTCAAAAGATTAAAGAAATATTTTCATGGATCTCACCACACAGTGGTCACTAATGAAGCATGAAACTTACAAAGAAGAGGGGACATAGAAAACAGTTCTGGAGAGAATAACTTGTGATGGATACTGTAAACTCATTCAGCATACAACATTCTCCATTCCATAGCTGCACGAGGCTTTACCAATGAAACCTCATTCTCTGTTGCTGCATAGGTAATATGACAATGTGTCACAGAGCAGCTGAACAGGAAAAATGAGGAAGTTACCTGCAGAGAAAGAATTGCTCCAGGGCCCTGTCTGCTTTTCATTGGACTGCCACTGGAAGGCAAAGTGTCTTTACAGAATTTACCAAAGCTTTTCCAGCTGAGAACTTCAAGTGCGTCAGGCATCGCTGCAGGATTACTTGGTAAGTTGGACATACCATTCAAATTTTACCCACAAAAGTGAAAGATTTCAGATTCTTCCTTTGAGAGGAACTTCAGGTTGGCAGCCCTCTAGACATTAACCTTAGGAGCCCTAAAATCTCCAGTTCCACAAGCAGTACATCTGTAAAGTATGCCTATTATTCACTGCTGTGCTACTCCAGCTGAATTCCAAAGGAGCTCTGTAACTGGTGCAAAATCTGACTAATGAAGTGCTAAATCAAGCCCAGCAAGTGGAAAGATTCTATTCTTTTTTAGTTCAAAGCTTTTGCAATTAAGGATAATTAGGATCCAATATTTATACTACGTCGGTTTCAGTTTTGCTGCAGATGAGATTTGGATTTTGCACACATAATAGTGTTTAGTTTCAGTAAATATTTCAGTAATAGTATAAATAGTCTATTATCATGTAGTAAAAATCTGTGGCAACATTTATTTAGTAATAGCTCTAAACTGTTCAGAAATGGCCAAAAGAAAAAAAAAAGCCCAGTCTGGAAATGCATGAATGGGTTTGCGAGAGCACTGTTTGCTTTTTTCCCTGTAAGCTTCTGTTGCCGCAGGGAAATTTGATTTATGAAGCCGAGAGTCCATGTCTGTTTCAGACCTTGGCCTGTTGCTTAATTTAGCAACAAGGCATCAGCTGTGGATTGGCTGCCCTGGAACAGCACAGCAGTTGGGCTCACTCTCGCTTTCCCCTGTGTAAGGTCACTTTCTCTACCAGCTTGAAGGTGTGATGTGTTGCATACAAATATAGGCAGGAAAGGCAAAAGCCTGTTGTGAAAACTGTCTGGCTTTCTGGTACTCATCCACAACATTCTGCCTGTCGCAACTGAAATGACTCTGCCTTACTCCTCCCGTTTTATATCTGAAGCCTCCCTTTAGCCCTACTCTGTTTCTGCAAGTCTTTCTCCTCCAACCTCCTCTGCTTCTTGTTTGCATTATTATTTTATAGGACTTTTATCCAAGAGGCTTTATTTTGCAGACATTTTGGAGAAGTGACAGACCATCTGAGCTCCACACTGTTCAGTTCAATAGACCAAAAGGAAGGTGATATGACAGCTGGAGTTAAGTAACATATCATTAAACACACATAGGGAGATGTCAGGGATGCTTAACTCTTACAACTTCACATGCCGACTGGCTGGAAGACAGAGGTGTGTTACATAAAAAACAACTAACAGAAAATCTAAAGGTTTCAGCATCTAAACTTTAGCTTTATTTATTTCCAGGGCATGTGTCTGTGCTTTCAGAACATCAAGTAAAGTTCCTTTATATTTTTGCCTTCTAGCCTCTTAAGCGTATATTCTTTATAACCCATGCCAATTTAGGTCTGGAGGAGCTGCAGTTGCTCCTAGGAATCAAACTGAGGATATGGTCCATTGTAAAAATTTGCATTTATCAGATGTCCTCTTCCAGCAAGTGCAGTGCTTGCATCTCTCTAAAAGTTGCTTTGGTTGGATTAACCCTTTGGTTACTGACTTCAAAAGATGTCCTTCTTGACTCTGCACCATATACCTTTCTGGACGTACATGTTTACATGGATGAAGGCTGTATAGAGCTTCATAAGCAAAGCAGAGGCATTCTACAGGAACGGGGCAGTCCTCCTGGCAAGCATCAGGCTTATTCGTGCAAATAGTAAGTCTCAAGAGCCCATTCTAATGAAATTTTTCACAGAATCTAAATATAGATATTTCTGTCAGTTCCCTCATTAGTAAACCACAAGAAAGAAAACACAATTGCTGTTTACACAGGAGTCAAATCAAATCATCTAACCTTTATTTAGCACTGGGTTCTGCTATGACTTTTTTCATAGTTGACCTTTTCTACTTCAAGAGAGACCTTTATAAGGAATAAGCAGAGATGGAGAGAAAAAAGAAATGAAAATATCTTGCTGAAGTGATAATTAAGCAAGACAAGACCCATGAAAATAATGTATTTTCATGCAGCTTGCAAAGGTCTGTGCACACTCAGTCGCCTTGGGCAACAGGACAAACTAAGTGATGCTCTGTCCCTCCTACAGCCCTTCCTGTCCCTGACATCAGCACATCACTGTCATTAAAACTGTTGTAAAAAAAATAGACAGGGCTGATGGGCTGGCTGAGAGAAGCTGTGACAGCTGCTTCGTATGTGTCACTGGGTTTTATCACTCCATTACAGGATAATGATAATGATTAGTCTTGCTTTGCTCTCAGAATGGAAAGAGGTATTTTTGATGAAAGGAACTAAAAACTTGGTTTGGGCATGAAGGCAAGATTTCAAAAATCAACAACATCCGTCAGCACAACCCTGAGTAGTTGTTCTAATCTGTGTTCAAATAACCCCCAGAAGGCAAGTGTATGAGACAACATCCGAGCTGAATGGCTCATAGGTTAAAAGAAAGGAGGGATCTGATATGGAAGAGGAAGGAATACGCATTTTTGGGTGTGTTAATGTACAGTACTGACTGAAATACATGCATACATATTTGTACATTTTGTATACAAATATAGGGCAAGCCAGTTTCTAACACTGTTTGTCAGGTAGCTCTTGCTTGAGAGACACTGAGCTACCTTTTGCTCACTCCAGGTTGGTTGCCCACTCAGCAGGTGAGGTGACAACTCATACAGGTTCTCTGAGCTGCATGACAGGCACCAAACACTTCCTGTGATCTGTATGTGAAACCAGAGCATCCTAAGTGAGCTCTCCTGATTCAGTCTGTGCTGTTTGCAATGTTCAGACTGCCAACCTCACTGACTCCCCCATCAATTAGCTCCTACATTAATCAGAAATTGCCAGTGCAGTGGACCCAACAATTTCTCTACAGTAGTAGACATCTTCAAATACCTCCTGTGGCTGCATTTTAAATCTGCTACAATGCTTATAGATAACACCCTTACAATCACTCCTTGCAATCCACCAAGGCGTATATAAAACACTCGGCCTCTGCAGTAAGGCAGCTGAAGAAGTGACACCAGATGTCTCATTCACAATGTAACATGTCACGGAGCACCCATCACTCTGCTCAGCACTGCCCTTTCCTGCGTTAAGAGATAGCCTGTTCAGCACTAGAATCTCTTCTTTCAAGGATTTTGCATCAGCCATCAGTAAGCATCTGCCTTCTTTTATGAGAATTTCTCTGGTAACTTACACAGCATTTTTCACATTGTACTAAAGGACAAACACAAATGCTGGGCAAACTGGCTGGGATAAGGGAGTCAGATAACTGCAGAACTACTGTAGCAAAGTCAAACCACTATCTAAAGATGCTTTTTTCTTCCCTCAGCGCTGATGTGACCTCCCCAAGCATATTTAGTGAACTATGCTCATGTTTCTATAGCATACCACCTCCAATATTTGCCATAGCACTATTTCAGATGACGGGAGATGCACTGGAGGTGCACTAGAATTAGACAAGCGGTCTGTAAAATGCCAGGATCACATACATCAACCTCTAGCCTACGTAAGCAAAAACCTACTGCTTTGTTATTTTTTTTCTACTAGTTAATTCCATAGGGTGTTAGCAGCCTATGTGACAAATTTAAATTCCTTCTTTCCAATAATACATCAACACAATCTTTATTTGCTAACTAGTGTCCCTGGAAGTTCGTTAGCTCATGGAGTGCACAGAGTGGGCAGTGCGCGAAGAAGAGAACTACAGGAAAAGCCAGGGTTTTTTTCTGGACTTAAAGCACTGGAAAATGAGTCAAAGGTTCTGGGTCAGTTGCAGACTTTGATGCAAAGGATTTAATACAAAAGATGTACACAGGGACCAAATTGCACAGATAATCTCAATTCCGGTATTTTCTGAGAACTCAAAATTTTGGTCTTCATGCTCACTAATATTGTGTTTTAAGCTTTCCAACAAATGTGAAATGTTTCAGATTGTCATACCTGGCAACTATATATACTGCTAGGTATTCTCACAGTTCCTAACATTCTTCTCTTCAACTTAAAAAGGAAGTAGAAGTCTGACTGCAAACACACCAACACTAAATGACCTGAAAGTAAATCTGGTACACTGGCAAGTATTTTATGGCTCATCCTGGGCCAGGGTCTGCCATCTTTATTTAATTCAGGGTCTTGGAGACAGTCAAAATATAATTAGATTTTCCTCTGATTTAAGCTTGGGGAAAATGGACTCATGTCTTTAATGGTCTGTCCCTCTCTATGAAGATGAGAACAGAAGTTCTCAGCAAACAAGCCCTTTAAGACGTATTGTGGGACCATGGTTTCTGAAAATTGTTCAAACCAGATTCTCAGCTTTCCTTACAGAGTACCAAGTGTAGACTACTTTTCCCACAGCAATTATCTCTAATCAAGCTTTTTTCCCCCCTGCTTTTAAGATTTGTTTCTTATTTCATGGGATGTTCCTTGGACATGAAGTATTTTTCTGGTCTTGTGAATTTTCAGGAATTCCATCTGTTGCACATGCAACAAAGCCATGGGCTTTTAATGATAGAGTACTTTCTGGAACAAAACAAAGCCAGTAAAAATAGCAGACTGAAACACAGACAGCTTTCCTTTAAACAAATCACCCTCTGTGGTGCAAGAGACCCAGCTCTTCAGATTAAAAACTGACTTGATGTTTCTTCACTTCCTTTGCCATTTGATAGTTGGTCTGTACTGCTCCTTAGCTGGAGCTCTGTCATGCTGCGTCAGCCAACACTTTACTGATCACAGGGACCACAAGCAAGACGGACTCTG
Organism: Sakesphorus luctuosus; assembly: GCA_013396695.1. NCBI lineage: Eukaryota > Metazoa > Chordata > Aves > Passeriformes > Thamnophilidae > Sakesphorus > Sakesphorus luctuosus. Next base: position 59,812 of record VWZD01010093.1, on the reverse strand, counting down.
TGTCCTGTGGTTGTATCACTTGCTGGCACTGGAATCACTAAGCCACTGGAACCTCTAGCTCTTATCTGGCCTGATTCAAATCAGGTAGCAGTGATGACTGAACCACCTGGGGCTTTTTGATCTTGGGACAACAGGTACTGTCTCAGTATGGATGAATGGAGTTCTTTTTCATTTTGTATTTTCATTTTGTATACATGTATTCCAGGGTTGATTTGTCATATAAACCCCATATATAGGTCATAGCCAGAGAAGTCTAAAGTGCCATCTCTTCTGAAGGGTTCATTTGCTAGCAAAGCTGATCCACTCCTCTCCAGCCAAGAGAACTGTGGGTGGGTTAAGCCATGAAGCAGGTACCCTGTGAGAAGAAGATTACAACTTCAGAATACACTAGCTATAAAAGATCCTAGAAAGACCTGTCTGTTATCCACATGATTAGTGTAGGATCTGGCTTTACACCCTGGTGTCAGTGGAAGCAGAAGCAGTCATTCCTACGTGGGTGTGTAACGAAGTCAAATATAGTTTGGGAGTAATCCAAAGATATCAAGTTAATTGCTCAGTGCTACGTCTGCATGCTGTGCAGAGGAAGGAACTGGCAATTTCATTAAGCTTTTAGTGCAAACAACACACCTCTTTGTCTTGCTTAGTTCCTACATGTTACTCAAGATTTGTTGACTGCTTCATGTTTCATTTATATAAACTGAACTCTCATTTTGCAAAAGGGACACTGGCTTTCATTTTAGAATCAGTAGCATTATTTGATACATTCTGTTTTTATTAATAAAAAGACAAAATGTATGTGGTCCTCATAATTGGCCTTTCTGCATACAAGCTAATGGCACAAAGTGCAAAAATGTCTTTCTTTCTGAGTTCTGGGTTGTAGCAGTATTCAAAAAGCATCAGCAAAAAATGACCACAGTATTCTGACCTATAATTACTTAAACAATATAATTTGTGGTAGAAACACAGAGCATTTAGCAACACAGTGACTTTTTAACACCTGCAGATGAATTCCTTTTAGGTACTCTTTGAGAAGCATCATTTTTAACTGCCAATCTCTCCCACTGACAGAGAAGGCAGATGGTTCTGTCACATTGAGATGTGGAGGAGGAGCCACTGCAGGCAACAGAGAGACAGCCTGTGTATTTGGACAGAATCTGCTTGGTTCAAGAGCGATGTAAACACCATCATGCTTTCATCCTCTCTTTGCCATCCTCCCTTAAAGGAATACAACAGCTCTTAATTAAGACCCAGCTGCTGCTTGAAGACTCAGTGAACATTTTGTGACCTTTAGATATACAAGCACCAGCCATGACCCATTTTCTTCTTGTCCTCTACAGCAGGACCTCTACAGCACCAGGGCCTTTGCTACCCTTTGCAGGCTGATTATCTCAGGGTGTCCCTACCTGAAAATGCTCTTCTGCCCACTGCACTCTGTGCTGCACAGCTGCAGCTGTTGCAAGTCTCTGCTGCCTTCATCCAGCATCCCACTTCAGCCCTTTGCTTGGTAACTCTTGTATAAAGCATTGAGAGGCTTCAAGATCTCCTTAAGTTTTGACTAGTACTGACACTCAGTGTTTGTCATTTACTTCATCTTCCCCTGCCTTGGCAGCCACACGCTGTATTTGTTTCGAGAGACAGAGAAAAGACTAATGCAAAACTGCAGAAGCTGCCTCAAGGATCCCCAGTGTCTCTTCAAGTGGGTGGAACCAGGCAAATCTATCTCCTAGACATTTTTAAAACCTGCCAAAGTGCCTAATCTGTCACGATCTCAGGCACTTACAGTGCCAAGCACAGCGTTATAAGAGAAAATTGAAATGGGTTTGTAACCCGAGAATATTTTTACAGTTTCCAACCTGAGCTTTGTGGCATTCAGAATTGTAACTGCCTGGAATATGCTGCAATTTCCCTTTTCCCTGTACTGACGTGATTTCTTGCTCCTCAAATCTCCATAACAATTTCTAATGGAAACTGCAGATTGCCCATGCTTGTGAGCAATCTGATTCATTCATGAAAAGGAAAATCTTTTGATGCTTCCTGAGATTAGTCAAAATTTTAAAAATGTTGCATGTCAATAGAACTTGCTTTTGAAATTGTGGATTTTGGTGACAAAAAGACCTTTGCAGAAATTATTTTCCTAAAAACTCTTCAATTGCCTACAGAGATGGTTAGTATTTCAATGCTCAAACAAAGATGAAAAAAGAAAATAAGATGCCTCATTAAGTCTCTCTCTTACTTGCTGTAGGAAATTTTTAGCAAAGAGCACGGACACTTTGACTCTGAAAACCCAATGTATCTGTATGCTTTATCTATGCAGTGAGCAC
>VWZD01010093.1:7238-57044 GCA_013396695.1 Sakesphorus luctuosus | reverse complement strand
AAACCAAAAAGAGACAACCTGCCCCCACCCAAGAAATCAGCAGTTAACGACTCTTTTTGTTAACTCCTGGCATGGGCAGTTAGTGGCAGGGGAGAGAATTTACATAAGAATCTCAAACTACAACATCACCTTACAAGATAATCTTGAGAAAAAGACCTAAATCAATTTTTTTTTCATTTTTACCCAAATTGATGCCTAGGCTGTGGTTGCATGACCCTTGTTGCCATAGGTGTTGAAATAGCAGCCAGCTAAATGAAGTTAAACTGGATTGAGAGTTTACATGTGGTTGTGGCTTCCTTCAAAATTAGTCTTAATCCATTCCAGCCAAACCAGTTTACAACAAAACAGTCTCATAGCGAGACACAACTGCTTAACCAAATGAGTAAAATTATGCCTTAACCAGGATGTTGGTGCATGATAGGTTTTTCTAGGTACAAACATGGGTGGAGAGAACCTTAGAAAAACTGGTAATGCAAGTGTTGAGGTACCTGGGTTATTGTTCTGAACCTTTACAGTCTTTCATAGCATATCCACTCCCCTGCCCTCTCCCAGCTAACACTGTGCCAGTGACACTGAGCTGTTGGGCAGCTCCAGGCCAGAGGCCCTATTTAGGCCAGCTTTACTGTCCTGCAAATCAAGAGGAGGCAGGCTCATGCACAGCCAGAGTGCACCCTCTGCAGCAACCAGAGCCTTGGTGACCATCCAGGTGGGGAGGTGTGGGCAGCCATCCCTCTGCATCCCTGCACGAGCTGTGTGCCACCTCGGCCGGCCCTTTGCCCTCCTTTGGTGCAGGTGGTGCAGGGACAGACATCCACACTTTGGCCAGATGTGACTTCAGCTGGTGGGTTTTCAGGGACATTGTGGAAAGGAATGAAATGGGTGATTTTGTGTGTTGTCTCTGTTGTATTTCTTCTTTAGCTCAAAGAATGTGAAGATATTTTGTGATGTCCTGTATCACTGTGGGCAAATGAAATAGAAACAACAATGGTGTGCCTGATTGCAGTTTCTACAGGAAAATGTGCAATGTTTCCAGTCATACTAGATTTAAGCTCACTGGCTTTGGGGTTTTTTTTCTTTCAAAGGCTAGTGGGCAGTGTCCCTTTTCTGTACTTTAAAGTGAAAATAGACCACTGCTGAAATATGTAACACTTGGTAGCATTCACTTGCAGGAACTCATAACCCTGGCATTGCAAGCAATACATTTAAGCATGATGTGGAAGATGAAAATAAGGCAATGGATGCTAAATACATCTCAGAAAAGTTGTCCCTGGATATGGGCTAGAAGCTCCCTTCACAAAATGGCTTTTAGATTCCATTTTTGGTACTTATGTATTGACTCCTTATGACTGCACAGGCCTACCAAGACTGCTTTTAACTGATATGCAACATACATTATTTGTATCACATTGGAAAAAGTTGGTTAAAAAACAGGCAGCAGATATGTCAGCTGTTTCAGGAGTACCAGCAGCTCAAATTACAAATATTCTCCTTGGAAAAGGTCCCTTTGCCACGCTGGCAGTCCAGGCACATATTCCCGTACAGGATTTGACCCTTGAGAAAAATCTGGCATTACAAGCACACAAAAAAGTACCAGGTATTGGAGAAGAGTCTCAGTCTTTTGTAATGATCAAATAAGGATTAAGAGAACCATTTATGTAGTATGCAGATCGACTAAGAAATGCAATAAATAAGCAAATTGATCATGTCCCATTCTAGGAGATTCTCTTCACAAATGTAGTGATAGAACGTGCCAATGAAGACTTTCAAAAGTTACTGCGTGCATTGAATAACCCTACATTTGCAGAAATGCTCAAGGCATGTAAAAACGTGGGCTTACAGGCTTCTAAATCTGCATCTCTAGCTCACTTTAAAGGACTCTCCTTTGAACTCAGAGCCTCAGCCACTGTGTTATGAATGTGGGCAAAAAGGTCATTTCATGAAACATCGCCCTAAAAGAAAACACTATGCCAAGCCTACAATTTGCCCTCGCTGCCACAAGGGGCTGCAGTTTGCCAAGGAATGTCATCCTAAGTATGCAAATGATGGGACATCACTTTTACTCTCCACCTAAAGCCAATAAAACGTTGGGAAACCCATAACTGAGCACGCTCAGGAGTCACGTGATGACAAAAATGACCTCCAAACTTCAAGTACGTCACTTAAGCCAGATAGTTCATTATTAAAATGTACTAATAGTAATTTTGGATTAGATTTAAGTCCCTCAGAACCTGTTGCTCTGATGAATGATGAAATACGTATAGTTCCTACAGGCATTCAAGGCCCAGTACAAGATGGACACAGCAGTCTATTGATAGGCAATGCAACCATCTCTGCATTAGGGGGGGGTGTGCTGCCTGGAGTTACTGATGCCAACTTTGTGGGAGAGACAAAAATGGTGCTGTGGACCTCCACTCTACCTGTTCTTATTAAGACAGGTGTTCCTATTGCTCAACTTCTTCTGTTTTGTGTTTATTCAACAAAGCCTGATTCAAGCCAAGAAGAGAAGCAGACCCATGACACAACTGAAGAAAAATGCGAGGTAAGTGACTTTCTTGCCTGGGTTCAACCATTGACAGCACAGTGCCCAGTTATGTGTTATTCCTTGTATAATATAGGTTAAAAAGAGACCATCCACCTGAAGGGACTGGCAGACACAGGTGCAGATGTCACCATGATTTCTAGTCGAGACTGGCCAGCCTCCTGGGCATTAGTAGAGCCAAAAGGAGCACTGAGAGGAGCAGCAGGAGTCACAGCACCACAACAAAGCTTGCATTCAATTGCCATCACAGGCCCTGAGAAGCGCACAGCTACTGTGTGTCCTTTTGTTTTGGACTTGTCACTTTCCCTTTGGTGCCAGGATGCATTGGGATAGTGCTGAATGGAACTCACTACAAATTTATCCTAATGGCCACTGGAAAACAGCTTGTCCCCACACTTGTCTGGAAAACAGATCATCCTGTCTGGGTCTCTCAGTGGCCAATTACAGAAGACAGGCTGTGACATCTTCACGAACTTTTCCAGAAACAACTCAAGGAAGGACACATTTGTTCCACCACTAGTCCCTGGAATTCTCCAGGGTTTGTAATTAAAAAGAAGAGTGGTAAATGGCATCTACTACAGGACCCAAGATGTATTTATGAAGTTATTGAGTTATTTGGTTTCCAGTTGAGGGCTGTGTGTGGTACAATACAAACTGATAGCAGTAATCAGTTCTTCACATTTCAGAAGGAGTTGGCCTTAAGTCCCTAGCTTGTTGTGATCCCAGTTAGAGAGAGGAATCCTGGTAAAAGATATCCCAGAATGAGCGACCATGAGGCTGGTGGGCTGGAGATGGGAATAAAAAGTATCAATGGAACAATATGTCTATAGTTCCTTCTCCCCAAAACTGACCTGCGTCTTCCAGACTCTGTTACGATTATTCTCAGGGCCTTGATGAGACCAAGATGATGCTCTGCCATTGGACTGCTCCTGCTGGTTTTACAGTATGCCCAGAGGGGTCTCTGCTCACAGATCAGCTCATCACGATGCCCAGGCAGGTCTGCAGGACCCTATGCCTCCGCCTGTGTCTTCAAAACCAGACAGAGCTGGGCCATTTGCAAAAGGCCCGAGGTCACCTTGGTGTGCCACAACCACAGTCCCTAATACAAGCAGAAACAAGCTCCTTCAGAGCTGTATTTTAACTTCTCAGCATATTTTGGGTCTACTTACTACAGGATAAGCTCTTTTTGCTGCCACAAGCATTATAATTTAAACAGCAGTCATCTACTGTACAATTTCCTTCCTTCCACCAACACTGTCATCCTTAAGTCCAAGGTCATTAGAAAGGCAATTAACCACAAACTTCATTTAGCTAACTAGAATGAGACGAGATATTTTTGTTTGTATTTGTTACTTGCAATAGCAGTGCCAATTTTGCTTGTTTGTTTTGGCAATGTCTTAAGGAGAAGCAAACAAATTTTTTCAAACATGTAAGAAATACCTAGAGAAAAATAACAATAATTACACTTCCAATGTCAAATTAGCATTAGCTCCCCATATCCTGTGTTTCACATTCTTATGGTGTTTCCATTTTTAAAGATTGCCTTTAAAATAAATGTTGGCCAGTGCTTACTAGAAAATACTGTATTTGATGGCATTTTGTTTTCTTGTGTAGATGAATGGCTTAGGGACAACTGCTGAGTGTTCAGCTGGAAATGTGAAGGTAAACCTAACCCAGGTTACAGTTTTAGCGTAGTTACATTTTGCAGGCTGAGAAATCCTGGTAGCAGAGGGGGCTGGAATGGTGAAAAATCCATTCTGAACTGGTTAGTCTTAACATCAAAGGCACTTACATGGTGGAGACTGGAACATAGTGGAAGCTTTAAAGGCAAATCATGAATTGCATGATTATTTGAGGAGGGAGAAGTGTTATTCCTGGTTGTGGTTACATGACAACCATCCCTTGTCAGATGATCTGCAATACCACAATATGGCTGTATTGGAGCAGCGCCAAGGCTGGCAGAAGGGGTCTAACATATGGAGCACAGATCCTGCTCTGAACCTGCCCCAGGTTCCCCGAGGTTTTGATTAATGCTCATCCCAAAGTGTTTCAGCATTTTCTTTACCTTTTCAGCTTGGAGCCACTCATGTTATTGCCCCAGCACTGCACATCTGGAGCTGAACATGTTTCCAGTTCTCCTAGTGCATTTGTTGAATTATGTAGGTCTCAGTTACTCTGAATTATTTGTCTTGGGGCAGAGAGCCTGTTTATTTGAAATGCTGGTGAATCTGTGCTCAGTCCACATCAGGGTTGCAAAACCAATTCAAAAAATAAATGCAAATTGCTCTAAATGCTAGTTTACTTGGAAGCATAAATTAAATCTGGTCACATGCATTGTCAGATGGATAGGCTCTGCTGCAGGAAAGAGTAACTTTCATTTTATGGCAGTATTTGTTTAGGAACGAACCGAGGGACCATTCCTGTGTCACACAGTCTGCCAGCAGCCTTGTAAAGTAAAGCTCTGGCATTCTTAATGTTCTTCATCTTTCTGGTCAAGTGCAGTGACCAGCCAGGACTTGGGAGACTGAGTTTCTGTTTCTAGCTTTGCAGCAGACTGAGACACAACCTCACCCAGCTGCAGCCGGATCAGCTGCAGAGGCAGGTGAATTCTGCTCCCCCTTGCCCTTCTCAGTGTTTGATGTGACTTCAAACATATGCATTTAGGAGCAAGCTCCAAAGCTACATCCACACAGCATTGTTGCAGTAGAGAGAACCTAGTGCAGTTTTCTATACGTTCTGCAGTGTGCACCTTTCCTATATTTTTGCAGCCCAAGAACAGAAAGGGTCGACATTTTACAGCAGCTTTGTGATATGGGGAGCAGGTGCCTCCCGAATATTGTGGTCTGCTTTAATACATTTGAGGTCACTTTCAAGCAATGTGGACAAGCTGCAGTTTTCCTCATCAACACAAGCAGGAGAGGACACAGTTTAAGGGCTTTGAAGGCTGAATAAAAAGAGGGTATAAGCAGTTATCCCCTTCTGGCAGCTGTTGTAATGGAAGGCAAAAAATGACTGCCCTTGGCAAGCCCATTTCCTAGCAGTCAGAAACATGCCCCAAACCCAAAGCAGCCCATATAAAAAGAGTAACCAAAAAACCCCAGAGTTCATTTTCAGTCACTTAATTCTGGCACTCTTTGTCTCAGTAATATACAGAAAGAACCAGCAATGTTGCTCCATAAAGTCCTTGCTTAAACAACAGCCAGCATTAAAGCAAAGCAGGCAATGGGAAGAAAAGAAGGAAAGATTTCCTGCAGGATGCCAGCCCATAGTTTGAAGGGGTGCTCCCTGCTTCCCTCCCTGCAGCTTGGTTCTTCTGACACTGTACTGTATGGCCTAGCAACTCTGCAAGCTGAGATGTGCGTGCTGTGGAGCAAAAAATGTTTCCTTATTGCCATGTCAGGCTGTCACTCCTCTGCCTCCCCCACTGTTAGGAGCTGCTAGACTCTCTCAGCCATGTGGTGCAGGACTCAAAACTTCCTGCTGCTAATCCTGGCCAGTACTGGCACTGCTGTGCACTTGGTGTATGGAGATGAAACAGGTTTTGAAGTGTTTGTACAAAGCTGGAAAAGCAGGGGAAAGGCTGGAGGAAAATGAGAAGGAAGGTGTAAGTTGGAAACAAGACACATTGGTGATGAAGGAGGCCTCAGCACACATTCCCCTTTTTGGGGGAATAAAGCAAAGTGCTTTGCCCTTAGACTTTAGCTCTCATGGGACGAAGCCGTGGGAGATGACATGCTCTTCCTTATTCCCTGCCAGGGAATGGAAATGCAGACAGATTTCCAGAGACACACAAGGACTTGAAGCCCTTTGGATGAGGAGTCTGAGAAGCCATCTGCCTCAGTTTCCTCTGCCAGCTCCTCACCGTGGGATGCCACTCATGTGTGACAGTTGGGAAGCTACAGAAATCCTTATGAGGGGTATTTAGACCAGCGTGCCAGTGACCGGGATTAGAACCAAGCTGTGCCTGCATAGTTTACATGCGCAAGAGAGGAAGTCATTGCTGCTCTTGTGGCTCTTCCTGCTGTCATCTGCTCTGACCCCAAGTGATGCTGGTTTGCTAATACAAAAAGCTTTAAGGCAGGTGTCAGACTGCTTTGTTTATGCACTTTTTTCATCCTGCTGGCATTCAGAAACTTATCACAGTGAATGTGTGATTAATTGGGCCATGTTAGAAGATGCAGTTCTTCCCATAGACTCAGTGCTAGTGGTGACAAATAGGGGACAGACACTGCGAGCCTCAATCAGGCTCTGTGATCCCAAACTCTCTGTTAATCACTGCGCATGTATCCCTCATAGTCACTGGGGTGAGTTTTGAGCCAGTCCTAGAAAGCCCTGCAGATTCCCAGAAATTCATTCAGGGTTTTTTGATTTGGTTTGGTTTGGGGTTTTTTTTGTTGTTTTGCTTTTGGTTTTGTTTTTTTTTTTTTTTAACATATTATTGAAAAAAAATGCCCCAAGTTCAGTAGGTGATTTACCTGGGTAAAAGTCTCACAAGGATGTAGCCCCTGGTTGGGTGGAGTGGGTGTGTTACGCTATCATTCGATAACGTGAATACCCAAAATAGATACTGCCTTGAGTGAAATATGGACTGGGTTTCCTTGTGAACATTACTACTTAGCAGATACAGTTTTCATGCAATAGGACTTGACTTCTCCCCAGTAGGAATGACACGATGTTAAACAGTTATTTAGTTATCAATATTTGAATTTTGAAAATATGTTAGTTCTAGATAAAGAGTGAAACTTCTTAAGAGTTTATAGAAAAACTTTGAGTTAGCCAGTTTTAAACTACTCTCTTAAATATTTACTCTAATACTTGCTGTGTGTATAGTGGGCATAATAGTACTCCTACAGGACTTCAAAGAAAAATATCTTTTCACAGACCAGCATGCAATTGCTTGAAAATGATCAGCTGGAGGTATTATTTTCTATTTCCTAGCGAAATGTTGCTGAAATTATTTACTGTTTTCTCACAGTTCCAATTATTTTCCTGTGTGCTCTTACAGGCTCTGTGTGTAAGGCATTTTATTCCTGCATAGCCACACAAAGAGAATTTATTGGCACAAGCTGGCACAGTTCAATTGACTTTAGCTACCTGCAATGACTTTGAGTTGCAATAGCTGAGGATCTTGCTCCTCAAACTACATGCACCACCCAACTGCATGCCCCTGAAAGTCAACTAAGAATGTCCATTCATTTGAATACTATTTCAGTCAGGCTAGAACAATCATACTACCTTGGTCCTATTCAGGGCAACACCGCATGGACTTCAATGTGAATTCACTTTCTGAACAAGGAACTAACAATATCTGCCCCATTAAAGCTGCAATTACACTGCAGCAGGAAAGCTAAATGGTGCTGGTGATGAAGATGACAGTGATGGTAGTGATCATGGTGGTGGTGCACTCACTGGCAGCTGCTTATTGTCTTTACCTCACCATTTAAAGTGTCTTCTATTTTGTGGGCTAAATGTTGAATATAGCAGTTTGCACTGGAGTCTTGCAATTGCCCTTAAGCTTATGGGCTTTTTAGAAGGGGAAGAGCTTTGTAGAAGCTGGCAGTGCTCCTGTCATCAACTGACAGGCATTAATGGAACATCGTAACCAGGGACATAACAAGGAGCAGCTTGGACCATAAACCAGCTGTCTAGATATGTACAAGTTATTGTGAAAGAAGAGAGTTTTCTTTGGATGTGTGCATAACCTGCTGCCCTTGTGATCTTCAGAGCACCGAAATCATGGCATTTTCACCAAAACATTAAGCTGAGTCTGTCCTGAGAAACAGAAACCCTTGTGTGCCAAGCAGTGCCTGTTTCCTTTTCTCCATACAACACCCACTGGCCACAAGAACTACAAAGCTTACGCCTTTAGCATTTCTGCCCCCACAAATCAATGACTTCAGTGTGATGAAAACAAGTGCTTCTGATCAAACCAAGACTGTTTTTTCCACCTGTTAAAAGAAATCTCAGCAGAGTCCAACACAGATGAGCAGACAGACTTGACTATATTTAAATTAATTAGTTAGAACCTTATTTATGAAGAAATTCAGGAAAAATGGAACTATATAAAACAAGAACTATATACAACAAGAACTATATACATGAAGAAAAAAATTCTCTGTACTGCCTAATCTCCAGAATCCACCTGAGTCTGTCCTGAGAAATAGAAGTACTCATGTATAAATAGGATGATAGCCTTTGGGAGTGAATTCTGTCCTGCAGGTTGGGCAAGCACTGCTAACCTCAAAGGCAGCAGGGAGGCACCGACTGCAGAAGATATGGCCGCACTTGGTTACCAAAAACAGTCGTTCACTTTGCCGAATCTGGAAGAAAGGAAACCACAACATGTATTGGTAGGAAGGGATTCAAGTTTGCTGCTATGTTGGCACCAGGCCAACAGGACTTGGAGTATCTGGAATCAGTCCATTACTGCTAGGATAATAAAGGACCCACAGACCTGCCAGCATCATCTGACAAGGGTTTTTCCCTCTATATACACCACCATGAAGTGACTGTTGGAGCTCTGTAGCAAGGTCCTGTGCTTCAAGCCAGCTGTCTGTAGCATCCCATATCAGTCAATGACTTGCACAGCTCCCCCTCTGCCCCATTCCCCATCCCTCAAAGCAGAAAGGATGACAATATGTGGATCCTTACCTGTGAATAAAAATCCATGCAAATAGGACACCTAATAGCTGGTTGCCATGCCCTAGAGGGAACAGACGCAGAAAGAACAGCCATTAACACCACCAGGCATTGAGGGTTACCGATATATACAATGTCACATGATCATCTGACTGCACTGACTGGCCATGATGCATTTCTTTTGAAGAACCCTGCATATTTTCAACTCTCTCAGTTTGCTGCACGTAATGGGATGGGGAGTTCAGGTGTCCCTGTCTTGAAGGAAACAGTGTCTTGGTTTTCATTGGGAGAAAATACAGTCAGTCCCCCTGCTCTAGTACTTGAAGTAACAGCAGTCTCTAGCGCTGGGCAGTCTAGGTACTGGCAAAGTTAATCTCCAACAGGTCATCAATAACAGCTGTGTGACTAAAGCATTGAGCAGTCCTCTGGGAACTGTTCATTCCAGAAGGGAATGAGGTCTGACCCCACAGACTAACACTGCAGACAGCTCTGGCAATCTCCAGCTCCAGAAAGGACTCTTTTAAATGCTGCAGCACTGAGCTCTTTCAGCCTGACGTGAACAGAGCAGGAAGGTTCATTCTGTAACAGAGAAGCTTGGTCTGAAGGAACAAAATATTCCAGTTTTATATTAAGTATGTGGTGGGATTTGATCACCAACATATTTGAAAGCCAAAATTTAAACATCCTCAAATCCACTGGCAAAAATGCACTCCAGTTTAGAGTAGTAGAAGCCTTTTAGGTGGCATATTTAAGACCTGACACCTAGAAGTTACATACTCAAGTTGTCTCCTACATTGCCTTTTGGTAAGCCAAAAGACTCAAAGCACATCAGCTTTATTAAAACCCGCATTTCCCTCCCCTGCCACTTATAATACCCTCTATGTCACAATTCTCATGATCTTCATCTTCCCTAGTCACGTGGACACCTGATTGAACTGAATTAGTTTAATGTATTTCATCTTTCTTATCCTAATGGAGTGCTTCTACAGCAAGACTTCCCCGTTTCTCTGCAGAATGGGGACTTGACTGTGCAGGCACCTGACCTGAACTGGAAGATGCCCATGCCACATGCAAATGTATCAGGGTTCCATGACATTCATGGGACAGCACAAGAACTGGCCATAAAAGCATGACCTCCGCAATGGCCTACATACAAGTATGTATGTAGGGAAGAATGGCTATTGCTCCAAGAGAGAAAGGCAGAGTGCATGAAAAAGCAGAGACTGGTTAAGAGTTTTTACTGGCATTTGCCCAGGTGCTGCCTGCTGGTCTCATGATGCCAAGCCTCACTGATATCAGTGAAAGTATTTCCATATCTAACGTCACTACTAGAGCTTGTCATGAAAAGTAAACGCAATACATGGTGAGCTGCGGCCTATAACCAAAATTACTTCCTTGCCATACCTGCCCCCTCCCCCCCCCAAACTTGTCTTTGAGCTTGTAGGTAAGGTTGTACATCTGCCATGGGCTGCCTTTTACTCCTAAAGTGGTATCATTTGATCATCATGCAACATGGGAAGTTGTCACCATTGAAAGTGGGAAATAAGTAAAGTAAGTGAAGCTTCAAGGATAAGCCGGGCCATAGCAATATAACTTAGTCCTATCTGTATAAAAAATTTTTTAAAAGAGCAAAATTCAATGTTTGGTAGGCCATGAGGCATATGTACTTTGAACTTGAAGTATGCTCGTCTGATGATCCCTGTTGTTCAGATGCTGTAGCAGTCACACACACATCATTGGCTCTTGTTTCATCTTCGTCATCACTACTCAGCACAGAGCTGTTTGACTGCTGCTGGCTTCTTAGTGCAAGACCTCTCCTTTGCTGTTCATATGCTGTAATTTAATTTTGATAAGTTAGATCTCTCATTCTCTCTCTCACTCTCCTCTGGAACTATCTTTCAAATGCATCATTTTAAGGAATCTGTAATGGTTCCTGTTTTAAAGGGACCCTTTTCAGCTGGGTTATTGGCAATCTCAAACAAACTAGCTTCCTAAATATTAAGGTTGACGCCTTCCAGACACTGTCACTCACTATTCTGCAATGGACCAACACAAACCATTTGCTCTATTCACCCTGCAAACAACTAAGCAGATGACCCAAGAGATTCACAGTGTCATACATTCCCATAAAGTTACATTACCAGTGCATAATTCTGCCCTGAAAAGGGAAGGTCCCTCACTCCATTCTTACTAAAAATGTCTGCTATGATACTATGGCGAGAAAGGGGAACAACTGCTGTGTGATAGTGGAGACAGGATGCCATCAAATTTTCAAGCAGCATGGTGACATAGCACATACACAACAAAAAGGCCTGGTAAAACACGGAGTGCTTTGTTTGGAAGTTCCAGAAAGGATGAAAGAGATGCTTAAATGTAAAACACTCCGGAGGCACTGTGCTTCCTTGTTGCTGTATGATGCTAAACTGTTGTGCTCTTTTTGCCTGTGTCAAGCCAAACCTCCCCACTCAAAGAAGTTTCTATCAAATGAGTCTCATTAAGAAGAGTCCTTGGAATTTATAAAATGATTTAAATAGTATCTCCTTAGAAATCATTATCATCTCTCTTCTGAGTTAAGGGAACTTGAAAACGAAATTACAGTGCCCAAGATCAAAGGAGATCAATATTTAATGGCCTTGTCTGTAACATCCAAAGGGTCAAGAAATCATGTTTGCTTTTTAATTCTCAGAAACTGAATGCAACAAAGATCTCTGTAACTCCAGTGTCCATGTAGCAATAATCTAGCACTAATCAATAAAAACTACAGAAAGTGTCACCAAATTAAACTTCCTATCTGCATAAATATTCATCTACAACTTTATTGCAGGGATTTTCCACTGTGTCTGATACTGGCTATTAGACACAGATCGGATCCATTCTCTAAGACATTGGACAGAGGTTTTAGCACTGTCCTTTGACTTTTGCTCAGAGCAGTTTCAATCCCTGCTGCTTGAGTTTTTTGGAGAGGTTGTACAAAAAAATAACAATTATATTTAGGCCAATTGTATAATCAACTGTAACACGTTAACTCACCTTCAAGAAGCTTCATCAATGCATATGGGAAGGGAGAGAAAAGAAATACAATTAGACTTCAGTGTGCACCCCTGTTGGATAACACCAGCAGCTCAGGGAAGCAGCTACAACAGAACTGGGGAAGAATACTGGGCTGTTGACATCTTATTTTGGTGAAGTACAATAAAACTAGGAGCCAATTAGGTGTTGCCCTGAAAACAAGTAAGTAGGTGTTGCTTACTATGTTCCCACTACTACAAAAAGATAGAAACAGAGGCAGCTTAGGAACCATCTAATTGAAGCCCCTCCGCCCTGCTGCCCCTGGGTTAAAGTTTTCTATGTGGATTTAGCAAGAAGTGAAATGGAGTGATGTGCTAGTTGGAGCTCCAGAGCAAGGTCTGTGCATCAAGCCAGCTGCCTGGAGCACTCCACATTAGGCAGCTGAGTTGCACAGCTCCTGCTCTGCCCTGTTCCCTGTCCCCCAAAGCTGAAAGATGGCAACATGTGGATCCTTACCTGGGAGTTCTCATCTGATGAATATAGAGAAGATACAGTGCTACAGAGAAACAGAAAAAACATGCAGCCATTAGTTTCCCTGTGCCTCAAGGGTTACCAATACATAAAATGTCAGAAGGTGAAGCACTCTGCATTCTGATTTACCAACATCCCAGCCCAGAATCTCAGACGTTCCAAGAACTTTTGTATTCTGCAAGCATTTCAGAGGATCTCAAATGATAAAGTAAGATATATTCAATAATAATCTCATAAACAGAGAAGAAAGGTTTCTGCTGGAATTTGCTTTGGGATTTTTTTCTTTTTTTTTCTTTGTTTTTTAATTAGTTCTCTTCCAGACAAGCCACTATCTCCCAGGTCTGATGTTTCTTCACAGAACCAAGCACAACCCAGAAGCCCAGCAAAATCCTGTTTTTACTGTATATAAGGAATTAGATTTGGATGGACACTATTTCTGTCACATACTAAATATCATTGCTTAGGTCCTCTTCACTGTCCCTTGATGGCGGCACCGCTGAATTTGCTCCTGCTCCAGAAAAGAGTGGGTGCTGCTCATTCTGCTCCCACTGCTACAAAAATGTAGAAACGGAGGCAGCTTAGGAACCATCTGAATTAAGAACCTCCTCCCTGCTCCCCTGTTTCAGTTCCCTGGGTGAATTTAGGCTTCAGGTGAATCTTTTCCTCCTACAAACAGGCACATTCAGCTGTTAACACTGTGTTAGGTGACCAGATGATGGCAAAAGGAAACCAACCCCCGGAGGGNTTCTCTGTGCATCAAGGTTTACCAATACATAAAACTTCAGAAACAGAAGCACTCTGTGTTTTGATTTACCAACATCCCAGTTCACCATCTCAGGCATCCCAAGAACATTTGTGTTCTGGAAGAATTTCAGAGGATCTCAAGCAATAAAGTAAAATTAATTCAGAAATGGCCTCATGAACAGCGAAGAAAGGTTTCTGCTGGAATTTACTCTGGGATNGAGCTCCAGAGCAAGGTCTGTGCATCAAGCCAGCTGCCTGGAGCACCCCACATTAGGCAGCTGAGTTGCACAGCTCCTGCTCTGCCCTGTCCCTGTCTCACAAAACTGAAAGATGGCATGTCAGTCCTTACCTGGGAGTTGTCATCCACCCAAACTGGAGGAGAAGGCGGCCATTCTGGGTTTGAGCTACAGAGAAGAGAAGCAGAAAATACATGCGGACGTTAGTTTCTCTGTGCATCAAGGTTTACCAATACATAAAACTTCAGAAACGGAAGCACTCTGTGTTTTGATTTACCAACATCCCAGTTCACCATCTCAGGCATCCCAAGAACATTTGTGTTCTGGAAGAATTTCAGAGGATCTCAAGCAATAAAGTAAAATTAATTCAGAAATGGCCTCATGAACAGCGAAGAAAGGTTTCTGCTGGAATTTACTCTGGGATTTTTTTTGTCTTTTTTTCATTGTTTTTGTTTTTTAATTAGTTGTCTTGCAGAAAGGCCACTATCTCCCAGGTCTGAAGTAGCTTCACATAACCAAGCATAACCCAGAAGCTTTCTAAAATCCTGTTTTGACTGTGTGTCAGGAAAGAGATCTAGAAGGACACAGTTTATGGTCACTTACTAAATATAGTCTCTTAGTTCCTCCTCATTGTCCCTTGATGGTAGCACAGGTGCATTTGCTGCTGATTCAGGACAAAGTGGGTGCTGCTCATTCTGCTCCCACTGCTGCAAAAAGATAGAAATGGAGGCAGCTTAGGAACCATCTGAATGAAGCACTTTCTCCCTGCTCCCCTGTTTCATTCTGTATGTGGTTTTAGGCTGCAGGTGAATCTTTGCCTCTTCCTCCCACCAACAGGCATATTCAGCTCTAACACTGTGTTAGATGACTAGCTGATGGTGAAAGGGACCCCAAGAGGGACTGTGAGGAAGGAGTTGCAGTTTGCTGCTCTATTTGCACCAGCCAAACAGGGCTTGGAGAAGCTGCAGTCTGTCACTTGCTGCTAATGGAACAATAAGGAACTCACAGTTCTTGCAGTGCATTCTTGGCAAGGCTCTCTCCATCTATGGGCACCAGCAAGAATTGACTTGGAGTGATAGGGTAGTTGGAGCTCCAGAGCAAGGTCTGTGCACTAAGCCAGCTGCCTGGAGCACCCCACATTAGGCAGCTGAGTTGCACAGCTCCTGCTCTGCCCTGTCCCTGTCTCACAAAACTGAAAGATGGCATGTCAGTCCTTACCTGGGAGTTGTCATCCACCCAAACTGGAGGAGAAGGCGGCCATTCTGGGTTTGAGCTACAGAGAAGAGAAGCAGAAAATACATGCAGCCATTAGTTTCTCTGTGCATCAAGGTTTACCAGTACATAAAACTTCAAAAAATGAAGCACTCTGAATAGTTTTGATTTACCAACATCCCAGCCCAGCATCTCAGGCATCCCAAGAACTTTTGTGTTCTGCAAGCATTTCAGAGCATTTCAAGCCATTGTTTAAGATAGAGAAGCACAGAATATGCTGAGTGTAGGCGTACAGGGAATCGGGCTGGACTACGTTAAAAAAGATGAGGATGAAGACGAGGCTGGATTTTAAAGTTATAAAGATGGGTTAATGCACCTTTCCAGTGTAATTGTACTATGCCCTGTTCTGTAAAATGTAGTTTCTAGAACATTCCCTGTTTCCCTCATCGTCTCCCTTCCCTTGTTCCTATTGGTCCAAGTTTGGTGCAATGCAGCACCCTTCTTTATATGGTTATTCCAACCCCTTCATTTACATGCTCCGCCCTTGATACTCCCAAGTTACACCCCTTTTCTAATAAATTCTTGTCCTACCCTATATAAGGGAGGAGCCATTCCAATGAAGTGCTTATTTCACTCTGGACCCTGAAGTGAGTTGTTTCTCATCCTTTTAAGAGCTGCAGCCAAGTTCAAAGGGTCCAACCCTTATGCCTGCAAAGGACCAGCTGCAGGAGTCACATCATGTGCCTGAGAGTATCATCCAAACACTTGTTGAACTCTGTCAGGCTTGGAGCTGTGACCGCTTCCCTGGGGAGCCTGTTCCAGCACCCAACCACCCTCTGGGTGAAGAAGCTTTCTTCTAATATCTAAACTAAACCTCCCCTGACACAGCTTCAGGCCATGCCCTCAGGTCTTGTCTGAAACGATAGTGTGAAATGCATTTAATAATGACCTCACGAACAGAGATGAGAGGTTTCTGCTGGAATTTGCTCTGGTTCATTTTTTTTAAAAATTTTCCCATAGTTCTGTTCCAGAAAGGCTACTCTCTCCCAGGTCTCATGTTTCTTCATAACACCAAGCATAACCCAGAGGCTTGCTAAAATCCTGTTTTGACGGTATGTCAGGAAAGAGATTTGGGAGGACACAGTTGACACAGTTTATGGTCACTTACTAAATATCATCTCTTAGTTCCTCTTCACTGTCCCTTGATGGTAGCACGGGTGAATTTGCTGCTGCTCCAGAAAGAAGTGAGTGCTGCTCATTCTGCTCCCACTGCTACAAAAAGATAGAAATGGTGGCAGCTTAGGAACCATCTGAATTAAGAACCTCCTCCCTGCTCCCCTGTTTCATTCTGTATGTGGTTTTAGGCTGCAGGTGAACCTTTCCCTCTTCCTCCCACAAACAGGCATATTCAGCAGTAACGATTGTTAGAGGACCGACTGATGGTGAAAGAAAACCCCAGGAGGAACTGTGAGGAAAGAGTTGCAGTTTGGGGCTCTATTGGCACCAGCCAAACAGGACCTGGAGTAGTTGCAGTCTGTCACTTGCTGCTGCTAGAACAATAAGGAACCCACAGTTCTTGCAGTGCATTCTTGGCAAGGCTTTCTCCGTCTATGGGCACCAGCAAGAATTGACTTGGCATGATAGGGTAGTTGGAGCTCCAGAGCAAGGTCTGTGCATCAAGCCAGCTGCCTGGAGCACTCCACATTAGGCAGCTGAGTTGCACAGCTCCTGCTCTGCCCTGTTCCCTGTCCCCCAAAACTGAAAGATGGCATGTCAGTCCTTACCTGGGAGTTGTCATCGACCCAAACTGGAGGAGAAGGCGGCCATTCTGGCCTTGAACTATAGAGAAGCAGAAAATACATGCAGCTATTAGTTTCACTGTGCAACTTGGTTTACCAATACATAAAACTTAATGAAGCACTCTGCATTTTGATTCACCAGCATCCCAGTTCAACACCTCAGGCATTCCAAGAACGTTTCTGTTCTGCAAGCTTTTCAGAGTATCTCAAACCATTGTGTAAAATACAGAATCAGAGATTATGCTCTGTTGGAATGATCCAGCCCTTATCCCTGCACAGGATCACCTCTGAGAGTTACATCGTTTGCCTGAGAATGTCATCCAAACACTTGTTGAACTCTGTCAGGCTTGGAGCTCTGACAACTTCCCTGGGAGGCCTGTTCCAGCACCCACCCACCTTGTGGGTGAAAAAGCTTTCTCTGATACCTAACCTAAACCTGCCCTGACGCATCTTCAGGCCATGCCCTCAGGTTTTGTCTCAAGGCATAGTGTGAGATGCATTTAATAATGACCTCACGAACAGAGATGAGAGGTTTCTGCTGGAATTTGCTCTGCGTATTTTTTTTAATATATTTTTCTTCCAGATAGGCTGCTATCTCCCAGGTCTGAAGCATCGTCAGAGAGCCAAGCATAAACCAGAAGCTTGGCAAAAAGCTCTTGTTAACTGCATGTCAGGATTTAGCTTCATAAAGATACTTTCTTGGTCACATACCCATCATCATTGCCTAGTTCTTCTTCATTGTCCCTTTGTTGTAGCACTGGTGAATTTTCTGCTGTTTCAGAAACACGTGGGTGCTGCTCATTCTCCTCCCACTGCTACAAAAAGGTAGAAACGAAGGGCAGCTTAGGAACCATCTGAATGAAGCCCTTCCTCCCTGCTCCCGTTTCAGTTCCCTATGTGGATTTATACTGCAGATAAATCTTTCGCTCTGTCTCTTACAAGCAGGCAAATTCATGTTTGATAACCATTAACAACAGAATGTTCGATGAGTAGCTGGTTAGGAAAAAAAGTCTAAACTGAAAGCTGCTCCTTTATTTGGTGGAACTCTATGTTGGCCATGCCGATTCTGTTGTAGTTTGAGGCCTTTCCTTTGAAAGCTCAGGAACAGTGCTTTTAGAAAATATCCCTTTGCCATGCCTCTTGGTACGGCAGCAGAGACATCTCAAAAGTGGGTGGATTAACTGCTCTGTGTGTTGGATCAAAGACTGTTCTTTCAAAATAGCAAAGTAAAGAAAAAGTGACTTTTTGAAAGACTTTTTTGAGTAATAAACAGAACTAGTTTTTACCTCCATCAGCTACAGTTGTGCTTGGCATGTTGGTGTCACGAGTACCTTAAACCAGTGTTCCAGCCAAACACTTCACATTTGGGAAGTCAATGACTTAATGTCCTTTTTTTTTCTTTATTCTTTATTCACTGGAGCAACAAATTCTTTTTGATTACACTTCCACTCTCTGCCAGTGATACTCAGAGGTGCTGAGGGGGTGTTAATGGATGGATTTGGGGTTAACTGGGAAGTCTGTCTAAAGCGCTAAATAGAGCCATGTTTCCACCCTGGAGGTCAGGGAACTTAGATGCTGAAAACGGGCCTGAGAGTACATGAGAAGACTAAGTTGACTGCGGGATTGAGAGAAGTGTCCCATTCACTACTTACCACAACAAAAAAATTGGTGGCTTCAAGCCAAAAATACTCGCTTGTTGGATCTATGGTTTCTTCAGCAGCTGAAATACAGAAAGTTAGAATCAAGGTTAGAGATGGCAGTGGACTGAAATGGGCTGTCCTGTGGAACAGGCTGAGGTGTGCCCTTCTCTTTAGGCACGTGTCCAACATTTCAATCAAGCCTTGCCCTCAACAGTCCACAGAGAGCATCACTAGCCCTTGTCTTCTGCAAGAGGCAGCACAAGGGGAACCTTGGCTGAGCTCCTCACACAGCTCTGTTGGATGGCAACAGATTGTGGGAGATTCACATCAACAAACAATTCAACTAACAGAGGGGAATGTTTAAAACAACAAAGGAAAAACAAGGAAAACCAAAACAACAAGAAGACCAGATTCAGAGAGGGTATTCTAATTTTATAGTACCATGCTGTACGTGTTCCCTAGAGGGACAGGTCACAGCTAATAACAAACTTTTCCTTATCTTCTTCCAACTTGGAGATCACAAACTTGGTTTGCTACCATCTGTGGTGGCAGCTGTGACAGCTGCCAGCTCAGCAGAGTAGACATTCAGATGTTTGAGCAGCACTTGACAAGCTTTGCTACACAAATCATATCTCACTAGTGGTGAATTTATCGTAGCTCAGTAACAAGTGATACAGGGGTCAGAAGGCCTGTTATTTAGAGATGCCATACTAGGTGCTTCCTAAAATCCAAGGTTGGCCTTCCTACCCAGTAAAGGGCCTAGGAACTGGCAAAAGCACATCTCCAGCTGGACCCCAACCCTCCAGAAGCAGTTTCTGTTCTTACCAAGTTCAAAATCAAGTGGACCACTTTCTTCACGATCTGTTGGCTGTGCTCCTGAAGTTCCACCTGCACTAGAAGCCAGCAGCGTGCTTCGTTTCTGCACTGGTTCAGAATCGACAGCTTGTCCACGGCGCTTTCGCCGACGCTGAGAGAGAACAAAGCCTTAGCATTTTCTGTGGGAGTAGTATTAATGTGGTCCTCATTTTTGCAAGACCATTGAAAACACATGAGGATACAGGAAAGACTTGGGCAAAGGCTGGAATATGCCTTGAATTGTGCTATGGGCCATTCCTACCTGAGCCCATTGCATGATGGAAAAGATAATCACCCCTGATCTTTTGTGAGTTGCCTCACCAAGAAAAAGCCTATCCCAATGGCTTGCAAAAGAGACTTGTTCACAATTCATTAGGTTGTTTCTCCCATTGCAAGGATTTCTGAACTATTGCAAGCACCCATAGAGATTCAAAATCTTGAGCATCCCAGAAAGTGAAGTCACATGAAGTTTTAATAAGCTTCTGTTAGGATGCATTTGCTACACACTCTTGAAATCCTTTGTAGAAGTACCCTGGAAAACATGTTTCAAGGATCAGATTTGCATTGAGTAGCAAGGTACTTACTGTGCTCATGGTGTTTCGTGATCTAAAACTACCGGAAATGTAGACAGGACAACACAAAAAAAGGAATGTCGGGGAAGCAATGGTGACAAGTCCCTTAGATTCCTTTAGGTAGCACAATGCTACAAAGTCCTGATTTCTCAGGCTTAGAGAATGATATCCTTCCAAACCTATCAGAAAAGCAGAGCTATTAGAGGTTACCTATCTGGAATGCCTATTCTTTTAAATATCCCCCCATTCCAAGATTCCCATTCTGGAGTCACTAGGGCTTGAAGACCAAAACAGATCCTCAGCATCAGAAACCTTTTCAAACATCTTCTGCACTCACCTATACAATCAGTCAGGAGTTTTTCTTGCAAATGTCCGCCAATTGCCTTCTATTCCCACTTGGGATGGAGAAGACGAATGCTCCGTGTCTGCTGCCCAGCAGAGAATCCGTCAACTGAATTAACAGACTCCCTGAGCCCTTGGCAACCGTCTGGTAACATTCCATCATTCCACAGTTCTCTTTGCCCTTCCATGGAGTTCCAGAATGCCTTGGCTTGGAAGGGACCTTAACAATCACCCGGTTCTAAGCCCTGCCATGGGCAGGGACACCACCCAGGGGGTCAGGGTGCTCAAGGTCCTGTCCTGGAATGGGGCCTTCCAGGGATGGGGCACCCACAGCTGTTCTGGGCAGCCTGTTCCAGTGTCTCGCCACCCTCAGACTTCTTCCTGACATCTCATCTGAATCTCCCCTCTTTTAGCTGAACACTGTCCCCCCCTTCTCCTGTCACTCTGTGCCCATGTAATAAATGTCTCTGCCTTTGCTCCAGGCCTCATGTCGGCCCTGGGACGCCGCAGTGGGGCCTCCCCGGCACCTGCCCTTCTGCAGGCCGGACAGCCCCGGCTCTCCCAGCACGGCTGTGCAGCAGAGGAGCTCCAGCCCTTCGAGGCTCCTCCGGCCCCGCTCCAGTGGCGCATCCTGCCTGAGGTGGGCCCAGAGCCGGACACAGCGCTCCAGGGGGCAGAGCAGGGGGAGAAATTCACCTCCCTCCACCCTCAGCCTGAGGAACACTAGCTTTTCAGCAGCTAAAGAATTCCTCCCCTTCACTATCCCCTCTTAAAACCCCAAAATTCAACCCTTCTTTAATGCTCCATTTTTATTTGTCTGCTGCTGACAACTCTCAGGAGAGTGTCTTAACTTTAGAAGTGACCTCATCACTGTCTATAACTACCTGAAGGGAAGTTCTAGCCAGGTGGGGGTTGGTCTCTTCTCCCAGGCACTCAGCAATAAGACAAGGAGGCACGGGCTCAAGCTCTGCCAGGGGAAATTGAAGTTGGAGATCAGAAAAAAATTCTTTCCAGAGAGAGTAATCAGCCATTGGAATGGGCTGCCCAAAGAGGTGGTGGATTCCCCATCCCTGGAGGTTTTTAAACTGAGATTGGCCGTGGTACTGAGTGCCATGATCTGGTAAAGGGACTGGAGTTGGACCAAGGGTTGGACTTGATGATCTCGGAGGTCTTTTCCAACCCAATCGATTTTATGATTTCTAGTGAAGAGCAATTAAAATGACATAAACAGAGGTCTTCCCTAGATAGGTGAAAATGTAACAATTTAGATGTCTTTTTGAAGTCTCTGAAGTGCTGAAGTGTTGGAGTGTTGAGCTGTTCCTCTGGCAGCATTTCCCAGCAAGGCTGGGAGGAGGTTTGCCCTGCTCCCAGGGACAGCATCTGCTTCCTGAGGCTGTGCTCTGCTGTGAAAGGTGACACAGCCAAAAAAGTGAAATTAAAATTCAGGTTGTCTTCTAACCAGTCTGCCCCTGGAGCTGCATCCGTACGGATTGGCTGTGGCTCCTGGAACTGCCACCCCCTCTTTACCCTGCTGGATTCAGGGATGTTCCTCAGTCCCTGGTCCCATGGGCACACTTGGGTCCATGTGGGGTCCATGTGGGGAGGATGGCGGAAATTCATCCAGTGCTGTGAATAACATAAGGATATTTTCAGCTCTTGCTGCTCAGGAGGAGGATCATTTCTTATAAAAACTTCTCTTTTGTTACAACTGTTGCTGCCAGGTAATTGCAAAGTGTTGTGTGTTTAAGGGTGGATGGGGGATGACTTTCCCATTTTTCTCAGTCCTGTGACTAGGAACTGAAACAAAGGCTCATTTTGCATCCTTAATTTTTCACATTCAGTGTCCAGAGACTGGTATGAGGTCCTTTATAATTCATATATCAAATATGTATTTGGAATTGCTCTAGCACCCTAGCATTTTTATATCAAGTATCCAATCTCCTTTAGGGTATTTTTCTTCTGTAAACTTCTACCCTTTGGACCCTTTTGGAAAAGCAAAAGTGTTTAAGCTGAGATGAAGCCCAAATGGATTTACTGGAGTGTGAAACATCCCATGTGTTCAAACAGGGACCCTGTCCACTCATGGTCCAGGTACAGCTGAGGTTGGCTGAGTGGACTTGGCAGCACTTGTGCTCCGGGGTAGGACTGGATGCATTTTAGCAGGAATGTGTCACCTGGAGTAAGGGAAGAGGGAGCCCTGAAGAAAAGGAGGCACGGCTTTTGGTAAGTCCAACATCTGAAGGCTGTTTGGCTTGGTCTCCATCTTCACTGCTAATCAGTGGCAAAAAGGGGCTGGTAGATCTTTATTGTAAGGCCTGACACTTCTTAATTCAAGCCACTATTGAAAATGTGCATCACTTGGTGATGAGGGGAATGAAACCTCCTGCTCTTCCCTGAACATCCCAGGGAAGCTGAAAAGGCCACATATCTGTTTATCTCCTGAGTGCCAGCTTGAAGCAAGGTGTTAGACCTCTGAAAGAGACCCCCTGCCATTCCATTTGGGGAAAGAAGAAATTTGCATCTATTAACTTCCAAAAATTAAAGGTTAGTTATAGCCAACAGCCTAAACTAATCTCAGACTGAGCTGGTTGGTAAATTAATCACTTGGAGGTGCAGCATCAGGATTTTCATATGAAAGCTATGGTTCACCAGGATCTTTTGGCAGGAGAAGACACCTCAGGACGTGAGAAACGCAGTTCACTGGACAGGTATTGTCAGCTCTGTACTCTCCAAATCAGGGGGACCCTGGAGATCAAGGGGCTGGAGAGGGTCCAGTTTAAGAAGGGTGAATGTAGTATGGGATATCATATACCACAGTAGCCAGCTGCAGGGCAATCAGAAGAAAAATCTACAATGACATGAGAAAACCCACTTGCTGCCCCAGTTGTGTCTGTGTTGCCTCTCTCTGCCTCACTGTCTTTAATAACCAAAATAATTTGGAGCTGTGGGTGGACAAACAAGTGATTCCATGATGTGGCAGATGTCCAGCAACTAGCCCAGTCCTTCAGCCCTATGACCGTGGCTGTGGTTGCCCAGAGGTTGCCCACCATGGGCAAGCTGGATTCACTACCAAGCACAAGAGGGCCCTCAAGAGCTTCCAGGGCTGTGTGGTGGAGTGAGACACCCAGCTCCCCACATGGCTCAGCACAGGGACAGGGTTGCACTCCACAAAGTAACCCTGCAGAACAGTCTCTCTAAATCCACCATAGGAATGCAGCAAAGGCAAGCATTACCAAAAGAAACCCCCAAAAGATGATCTTATTGACAACTAATAATTTGTACTATTCTGTCTGAGGATTGCATTTCACTTCATGTGTCAAAATGTGCTTTGCTTGACTGTAGCAATGGTTGTGACTTGAGAATGTGTTTCCCAAAATCTTCACGAGGAAGTGCTGGTGGATGATATATTAGAGAAATACATATGAAGACATTTCAAAGTAAGTAAATACATTTTTGAACACCCCTGACGGTAGGCAGTAGTGGGTGGCTTGTTTTGCTGAACAAAAACCCAGGTAGGTTTCTTACTGTTAGAGCTGTTTTGCACCCTCCTTAATGGCACTCAGTGCTTCTCTTGGCAAAGGATGGAGGCTTTGGGGTATCTTCCATCCTCCAAAGACCTGGATGTGCTTAGGGCCAATTTAGTTGCCCAGGCTGGGCTCTCAGCTTAGGAGGAGGGGCTTGCTGGGGGCCTGGGTGATATTTCAGTACATCTTCTTCCCTGGTCTTTGGCACTGGATGATGGTGTGTCTCATCAGGCAGCAGAGAGACAGCCTGCACATTTGGACAGAATCTGCTTGGTTCAAGAGCGATGTAAACTAAACACCATCACGCTTTCATCCCCTCTTTGCCATCCTCCCTTAAAGGAATATATCTTGTTTAAGTCCCAGCTGCTGCTTGAAGACTCAGTGAACATTTTGTGACCTTTAGATATACAAGCACCAGCCATGACCCATTTTCTTCTAGTCCATGGTGTTCCACTACAGCACCAGGTCCTTTGCTACCCTTTACAGGTTGATTATCTTAGGGTGTCCCTACCTGGAAATGCTCCTCTGCCCACTATCAGTGGATTGTAAGTCCACTGATACAGTGGGTCGGTATTCGACCCCAGGGGGCAGGCCATGATAGGCGTAGTAATAATGCTCCTTTAGGTCAAGCCCCCTTAGAGCCTGGGATGGCTCCTCCCGCTCCCACACCGGCGACGGTCCCCGAAGGAAGAGTCCACACAGTCCGGAAGTCCACAAAGAGAAGCGAATTTATTAATGTGCACACCGGCTTATAAAGGGTAGCATGGGACTTTCCAGAACTAAGGCAGGGAAATGGGAGGAGCAGAACATCTCATTGGGTGGAATGTAAATTAGGAGGTGGGAGGAAGGAGGAGTGGAGGGAGAACCAATGGAATAACATTATCAAATCGGGAAAGTGGTGCAATGCAGTAAACTGGGACCAATAAGGGACAAGTTGGCGGGAAAATGTCCTAAGGGTTTATGGGGAGAAGAAACTTGGACAGGGGATGACTAAAGGAAAATGATTAGGGTAGCCATATTAGGGATATAACATTTAAACTGGGGAGATATCCATATAACTTCTAAAACCCCCATAGTCCCGATTCAACTGCTGCATAGGTTCCCTGGGATCTTGGATCTCCGCATCTTCATCCACCCAACGTTTATAATATCGTTGCCACTTGATAAATTCCTCATCCTGCTGGTCTCCTCCAACAACCCACTGCACTCTGTGCTGCACAGCTGCAGCTGTTGCAAGTCTCTGCTGCCTTCATCCAGCATCCCACTTCAGCCCTTTGCTTGGTAACTCTTGTATAAAGCATTGAGGGGCTTCAAGATCTCCTTAAGTTTTGACTAGTACTGACACTCAGTGTTTGTCATTTACTTCATCTTCCCCTGCCTTGGCAGCCACACGCTGTATTTGTTTCGAGAGACAGAGAAAAGACTAATGCAAAACTGCAGAAGCTGCCTCAAGGATTCCCAGTGTCTCTTCAAGTGGGTGGAACCAGGCAAATCTATCTCCTAGACATTTTTAAAACCTGCCAAAGTGCCTAATCTGTCACGATCTCAGGCACTTACAGTGCCAAGCACAGCGTTATAAGAGAAAATTGAAATGGGTTTGTAACCCGAGAATATTTTTACAGTTTCCAACCTGAGCTTTGTGGCATTCAGAATTGTAACTGCCTGGAATATGCTGCAAT
This sequence comes from Sakesphorus luctuosus, assembly GCA_013396695.1. Lineage (NCBI taxonomy): Eukaryota > Metazoa > Chordata > Aves > Passeriformes > Thamnophilidae > Sakesphorus > Sakesphorus luctuosus. The sequence goes on along the minus strand of VWZD01010093.1, from coordinate 31,723 downwards.
TTCCCTTTTCCCTGTACTGACGTGATTTCTTGCTCCTCAAATCTCCATAACAATTTCTAATGGAAACTGCAGATTGCCCATGCTTGTGAGCAATCTGATTCATTCATGAAAAGGAAAATCTTTTGATGCTTCCTGAGATTAGTCAAAATTTTAAAAATGTTGCATGTCAATAGAACTTGCTTTTGAAATTGTGGATTTTGGTGACAAAAAGACCTTTTCAAAAATTATTTTCCTAAAAACTCTTCAATTGCCTACAGAGATGGTTAGTATTTCAATGCTCAAACAAAGATGAAAAAAGAAAATAAGATGCCTCATTAAGTCTCTCTCTTACTTGCTGTAGGAAATTTTTAGCAAAGAGCACGGACACTTTGACTCTGAAAACCCAATGTATCTGTATGCTTTATCTATGCAGTGAGCACTGTATCGCTGCTGGGGTTTGCTTGTCTGCTTTCAGAACTGGCCTCTTGACTGGCAATTTGCCTTTTACTTGATCACCTTACAAGGTAATCTTGAGAAAAAGACCTAAATAGTTATTTCTAATTTTTTTTTCATTTTTACCCAAATTGATGCCTAGGCTATGGTTGCATGACCCTTGCTGCCATAGGTGTTGAAATAGCAACCAGCTAAATGAAGTTAAACTGGATTGAGAGTTTACATGTGGCTGTGGCATTTTAAAATCTGATTTACTACTGAGAGTTCCTTTAAAATTAGTCTTAATCCATTCCAGCCAAACTATTTTAAAACAGTCTCATAGCCAGACACCACTGTTTAACTAAATGAGTAAAATTATGCCTTAATTAGACTATTGGTCTCCTCTAGGCTCCCATGTGTGCCCCTTCATACAAGAAGAGACTATAGGTTGCTCTTGTTATTCTTGTAAAATCTTGAGGGAGCCAATAGATTAAAATGTGTGTTTTGCCTTTCTTTCTGTGTTTTGCTGCTATGCCATCTAATTTCACATTGCCTTTAGAATTCACTTAGCTGTTAGAAAAGTAACAACTACCCCAGTATGCTGTTCTTTACTGCCTTCAATCTCATGTCTGGTGTTTAAGGCCAGAGGGTCCAAAATCAGGTGTGGAATTGATCAAAGTGCAAACTTCATAACTGAAGAGATTCAGGTGTACACAGCAGAGCTGATTCTGGCCCAGGTATCCTCCACAGATGTGTTGATGAATTAATAAATCAACCTGTAGCTACACACTGAAATCTAAAATCTCTTTCACCATAAAATCCAGATTGGAAGAATAAAGAACCTGTTTTTTCCAAAGGAGCATTTGCTTCTTAGAGCTTGGTGTGAAACAGAACACTAATGAGCATTGCATTAGAAAAACAGTAGGGAGAGTAATTTCAGTAGAAAAGAAGATGACATCCTTTCCATGACATGAAAATTCATTTTATTACTTCATACAGTTAATATACAGGGAGTAGCTCCCTATTAGAGCAAGCAAGAATAAATATAAAAAAACTTTTCTCCACATGTTAGAACTGCAGCTCCCTAGGCTCAGTCTTTTTGTCAGGCTGCATTTCTTGCTTAGATTCTTCCATTTCAACAGAAATTTGCTGGTTTGGCCAACAAATGGATAAAAATCAGCTATATACTCAGCACCTTTAGAAGTCACCTGCTAGCCAAAGATATTTGCACTTCAAAACAGGGGGTTGTGACTGTTCTAGGATTGTGCCTGTAATGTTGTAAGAAACACTTGACTCTAGGAGGTAAAGAGTCATCTGAGAGCATAGAAAAGCAGATATTGCAGAGTTTCATGCTTATAGATGAACTTATGAAAAATCCTCCATGGTTTACAGAGATGAAAGAGAAATTATTTAAACTCCCTTTTTTGTATTGTGAGAACTTGACTGCACTGAATTATTTAAGTATCTCTTTAATTGACTTTAGAAGGGACATGGTCTAATTTGTTTATATTTTTTATTTCTCAAAATTAAAACCCCTGACTAACAGTGCTGTGATGGAAACCCCTGGCATCAAGGGTAAGTGGTAAAAGGAGACCACTCATTTGTCCCAGTGAGTCTTAGTCCCAGCTTCCAGTGCTCTCTAGTTTGGTGGCAAATCCTTATTCCTGCCCAGTTTGGATTAGCTGCTATTCTTTTCTGCTAAAAGCTAAAAATATGTCTAGAAATAGGAGTATTTGCTTGCTCTGTTGTTGCTGGAATTATAGACTTTATTTATTTATTGATGGAACAGAAAGAGGATCAAGAAGTAAGCGAACTTCAGGGGAAATTTTGACATTTCTTTGAGAGAATTTCCATTTCCTCACAGTCCATGGAGATAGTGCTTTTACAGATGGGATTTGGGTCAACAAGTTCTTACTCCTCATCTTTCTGCTCATGTGAAAGCTCACGACTTGACAGGCAGCTCAATACTTGTAAATGGCTATATGTTATTTATGGTGATTTCAAAGTGTCCATAGTTTCAGACCTGTTACGTATGCAGTGATGTAAGGCTTCTATTTTAAAGATACTATTTATCAGACCAGAAGGGGATAATGTTTGGAAAGGTTACATCAGTAAACATGCAGCACTACTAAACAAAGTATATACTAAATGGCCCGTTTGCATTCAGTATTGAATTTTTAATCTCATTTCCCCATTCTGTTGCAAACAGTAAGGGGAAAAACCAATACAGAATCCATAGGAAAAAAATCCTGTGCACTGTACACTTCATATGAGAAAAAAAAATCGTCCTGATACTCTTCTGCTTTGTTATTGACAACAGTTTGTTCCCTGTCAATAACACAAAGAGCAGCAAGGCTTGCTTTAAGTTTTAGTTTTCCTGGGTGTAGCCAAGCGAGTTTATTGGGGGTGAAAAAAAGGTGGAAAGTGGGACAGGAAGGAAAGAAGGCCTTTATGGTGTGCAGGTTGCATGTTATGTAATAAATATTTAACACTCTGGTACCCCCTAAAGCCTGTGTTCCCAGGCAGCTCTGCTCTCTTGGGATACAGCCAACAGATAAGGGAACATACTCCACTTTCAAGTCCCTCGTTATTACAGCACTGAAGGTCAGGGTAAATGACAAAAGCCAAGAAAAGGGTTGAGAGAAGGTGAACAAGATCCCTATCATTAGCTGATCTGAAAAGGCATGGAAAATCAGACTTAATTTCTGAGTCCTCTGTGGACTTCATGCAAACTATCTGAGATGGGGTCCTATTTTCTCCAAAGGTATATGAAAAGAATGCTGCAAGCCATGCTGACTATACCAGGCAGCTGGAAGATCAAATGTTCACGTGTTTTAAGGTCACAAGAAAACACTGTGTGCATCTAGTCTAACCTCTTGGGTAACACTGGCCAGAGTGTTACCCAGAGATTTCTGCATCAGGCCAAACAGCTTCTGTGTTATCCATGATAAGACTTCTAGAAGGCCAGCTAATCTGGTTTGAATACCCATTTGACAGAGAATCTATTAACTTTTCTTCTGCAATTCCTCTCTTGCAGGAATATCCTCATTTCAATAAATGTCCATCTGCTCTTTCCCATTTTGATAAAATGTGTACATTTAGCTACATGATTATTAAGTTTAATTATTTGTGATTCTCTGAATCCACTCCAGCTTTCTAAAGCCTTTCCAGATGATCCTAGAGGGAGCATTGTCTGTGTGCACAACTATAGAAACAGCTCCACCTTCCACTTTAACGCTGGTTTTATTCCTAGATCTTGTGTTTAGGACAGCTGGTGCTACAATAGTCTTAAAAGGAAAAAAGTCTCAAGTTGTATTATTGAGTATAAAATCAATGGAAAGTCAGATTTCTGATATGACTTCTGTAATGGCACAAGGAAGATAAAAATGGCAGCTTGGCATAGGACACTCAGGAAAATGCAGGTAGAGTGAAATCCTGAAATTAAGATTTATCTAAACTTCTCAGAACAAAGCCACCTTACCTGATGTCATGCCCCTCAGTTGACACAATGCTCTTAGGTTCATTTTTCCAAAGGAAAGTCCAAAGCCAAACCTACGAACATTTCTATAAACTGTGAAAGTAGAAGAACAAGGCAAATCAGAACTGACTTCTATTGACTTTGTGATAAAGGCTCCATGGAGACCAGCTGTTAATTACCTTTTCAGAGGAGACACTTGTTGAGCTTGGAGCCAGGGTTGGGTTTTCCCTCCACTTTCCTCTCAGGTACAAGAGACTGTACTGCTAGGATGAGGATTTAAATTATTAATGTGCATTGGGACATAGTTTAAATTATTCATCCATTTTATTGTGGTACTGCTAAGAACCAGGCAAGAATGAGGTAATACATAAAATAGACACCCCCCTTCCCAACTGCTTTGCTAGTAACATTTTCAGCAGTTTAGCACCACTTTCTTTCTAGACAAAGTTATGCCAAGGTAGCATGCGTATGTCTATCTTGTTTTCCTTTCACCTCTTTTTACACATCTTAGTGACAGCTCTGCCAGATAAATGGCTTGAATGACTTAACTCTGACAGGTACAGAGCTCTCTTGATGCCCACTGCCTTCAATGGAGGCAGAGGGGAGGCACAGTACTGTGCCACTGTGCTTATCTCCTTTCTGAATAAAACCAATGAGTCCCAGCTGTATGATCTCCCTGAGCTGTGCATAGTGGAAGACCAGCAAGTAGGGATAAATGAGGCTTGAAAACTGTTTGCTCACCAGAGCCTGACATGGGCTGATTGGGTCCATGACATGGCTGCTGCAGTGTTTGCTGGCCTGCCTGGGTGATGTGAGCTGTTATTTACAGCAATAACAGGTGCAAAGTTTTCTGACAGTAGTGTTGTTTTTAAATCCCCAAGTCCCACTAATAGCCCACCGCGGCAGCAGGCTGAAATCTCCACAGCCATAGGACCAACTTTGTATGTGCAACCTGGGCAATTATGGATGCAAAACAAATCATACAAATGAAGTTGTGATGTTCCTCACTTCTCAGAATTACTAGGGATACTATACAGAAATCAGGAGCATACACAACAGGAGGAAGACATAGTTAAACTTTGAGAACACGTGCTTTTCTGCAAAAACCTGTCTGGTGCTAATGAGGCTGATGCAGTTTTGCTGAAAATCCTGATGCAGAGATTATGGAATCATCTGGTTCCAACCCCACTGCCATGGCAAGGACACCTTCCAACAGACCAAGCTGCTCAAAGCCCATCTAACCTGGCCTTGAACACTTCCAGGGATGGGGCATCCAAAGCTTCTCTGGGAAATCTGTTCCAGTGCCTCACCACCCTAACAGTAATGAATTTCTCCCTAACATCTAATATAAGTCCCTCCCCTTTTAGTTTGAAACTCCTCTACCTTGTCCTATGAATATCTGCCCAAGTAAAAATTCAATCTTCCTCCTTTAATAAGCCCCCTTTTAGTACTGGAAGATTGCCCATTTTTTTAGCCACCTTGAGAAAGAAGGTTAAAGAGAAGGAACTTTGATGGCTGCAGAGCACAAAGAAGATCAGCATTTAAATTATTTATTTTATACAAAATCTGCCTATACATGATTGAAAACAGGTGGTGCCTGGAATGACAGCTCATAGCTGCTTTCTGATTATTAATACATCATCATTATGTGGTGTAAGGAAAAAAGCTTTCTACAATCAGACAGCAATAGACCATACAGGAAAATGCATGACGTTGCTTTAGCTTGAAAGCTTTAAACACAAATGGTAATACGATTTTGTCCCAGAGGGAGGTGCAATAAAACTTGAGAGTCTTCAAACACTTCAACCACTCAAACTAAACAGACTCTTTGGTTAGTCACTGTCCTCCTGCCTATCATGCATTTCTGTATTTTCTTTGTGCTTGTGTAGCAGCATATCTAGTGCAACATAAGTGAACAGTGTAAACTAGAAACAATCAGGACAATGATCCTGGTTTGCACTTCAGCTCACACATAAAGAGGCTCTCTGTTTTAACAAGCTGCCACTCACAAGGAAGCCAGAGCAATTTCAAAGTAACAACACTGCTTGGTGGTTTTGATTCCAGATTTATTGTGCCTTGAGAAATATTACATCTAAAAATACTCCACATTAAGGTTCCCTATGTGCTTCAAGCAAGGTGTTCTAGAAATGATAAATGACATTTTACATGTTTAAGAACAGCAGTGGCCTTGGTGAAGAACACTTTGCTCATTTGTATTTACACATGTTCCCAGCCCAGCAAAGTGGCCAAGGTGACTTTGAGAGGGAAATTCTGCTTGAGTATAGCTAGTGCAGTCTGGGCCTGTGAATATCAAAAGTTGTTTGCATATTCATTATCTTTTTATGAGCACTGTGTGGTCGAGGGAAATCTACTTTCCCATTTGGTGTATATCTCAGTTTGATCAGCCTTCTGTAAATCTCCTGTGCTCTGGATCAGTGTGGGCATAATTTAGTTCACTTACTGTATGGACTAGATCCTTCTCCAAGATTATTGTGTTTTTAACTGTAAACAATATTTGGGAAGGCAGAGAGCCTGGTAGGGGGTTTGCGGGGGACAAATATATAATTGCTAACTGCTTAATTAGGAACAGTCCCCCTCTGACTTTTCTAGGATATAAAAGAAGTTGCTTGCTCACTGGGGTTGAGCAGTAGAGATGCCAGCCAGGGTTAGTAATAAATCCAAGAAATTCTGGTGTCAGGATCCATTCTCAGCTGAGGTTAAAAAAAACCACAGCTCTTCTATCCTCACAAGGTGAGAGTTGAAGCAATTCATTATCCACTCCTAAAAATGAGACAGAAGCTTCAGAAGAAAGAGATAGGACTCAACAGATGAGCAAACCACTGCAAGTGAATCTAGCATTGGAGAGGTCATGTTACTACTGAAAGCTGGATGTGCTTGGTCTGACTGCTTCTTCCCTCTAGTAACTGAAGGAGCAACCTGGCTTGTAGCTCTGTAGAAACCATTCTGTGTGTCTCTCCCAGGACTGCTGTTACAGGACAGCAGTGCCACTTAGTGGCTTCATGAAAACTGTTTTGTCATTGAAAAAATTGCCTGCATTAGAGAGCAAGGGATTCGACTGAATAGCGGCTCATTGCTCAATCCTGAGCACAGCATGCTGCAGAGCAAGAAGAATGAGACACTCCTCAAAATTTCCGTGTTTATCTTTTCCAGATCTTACACAAGGCATCCAGTGGGATGTGCTCCATCCCTGCATGAGTGCCCTGGGAGGCTGATGGGGAAGGCAAGCCTTTGGGAACAAAAGCCTACCTTGCTTTAAGAAGGAGATCCATCCTAACAGTGGAATTAGTACAATTAGCTACAATTCCACAGGAAAAGCCATTCTCAGGGGACAAGGGGAGGCTGTCTGGCTCCCACTGTCAGAGAAGCATGTTCGTTCCCAGATTTATCAAGGTGCTGTGCCATCTAGAGGAATTTGAGAGGCCTTTCCCCGTGTCTCTCCAAAGAGCTCCTGGCTTTTCTAGTGCTGGCTGGTAAAGCTGCACAGGGTCACTGCTGAGGGAGCCAAGCAGTGAGAACTGCTCCTGGGCCAGAAACACTTCTGGGCAGCTCCTGTGTTTGATGTTCTTGCTACAACACAGCACAGGGTATTTGCATGAGTTATACCAAATGCCTTTAAAATGCCCTGCCTTAACAGTTTTGATTGGTTTTCTTTATTGCTTCAATGTACATCTAGGTGTGATTTACAGAAACATGGTCACATCTTTACCGAAATACCAAAATGTTAAGTTGAGGAAAAATACTACCTTCATTCCTTTCCTGCTCAACAACACCTCAGGCTTTAATTGCCCTTTTGAACTGGTCAGCTCAGCCCGATGTCCTCATCTCTGTCCTGTCCAGTATACCTGTTCTCATACACATCTGTCTCCTCTGACTGACAGCCATCCAAATGTGATGGTGCAGATGATGGTCACAGTCTGATTAAGAGTGGTGGTCGCAGTCCTGTTGAAGTTCTGGGCCTTCTCTGGATCAGATGAGTAGTCCACTGTCCCCAAACCCCAAGATTATACTTCTGTTCAGATGGGAATGCCCAGTACCTCCCCAGGACCAGGAGTTTCACAATGGGTGATTTACTCTGTGAGTCATGGGATATTTTTGGAATCTTGATCTTGTTTGGTTTGGGGTTTCTTTGTTTTGGGTTCCAAACAGTGCCAGATGATGGCTGACAACAAACATCACACTCTGACAGTCATTTAATAGCAGTCACCTCCTGCCAGAAGACCCACCCTTTTTCTGGAGCCATACAGCACTGTCCCACAGGTTGCTGTGGAGGAAATGAGAAGCAGAGGACATCAAAACTGGAGACAAGTCAAAAATAAAGTAGGCTGTAGAAGCAACATATGATCACTTCAAACTGGTGAGAACCTGGTAAATTCCTTTATTTTTCCTACAGCAAAAAGGACAGATTTAGGTTTTTTCTATTAATTTATGTCTCACCTCTCTCATGGTCAGAATCACATAGGGATTAGGATGTTTGAAGGAGCGCTGAAACCACATGGTTACTCTGGTAATGCAAAGCCCATCAGGATTCATTCTTTGAGTCATGCAGAAGATGTATGGTCTGAATCATCAGACAAACCTGATTGCAGGACACATGGATGCTGCCCTACTTAGAGTACAGTTTTGAAAGCTGATCAAAGTTTCACAAGAATTACTGTATTTTTCTGTAGGAAACTCAGGAAAAGTCCTACGAAGTGCTATTAAACCAGGCCCTTTAGCACTTTGTAGAAGTGTATGTTTATCCAAGCTGCACTCAGAAAGATCCTGCAGGTAAGCAATGAACGCTATGGTAGGTAGAGAATCACACAACACAGCTGGAGATAAGAGCTGCAGCATGCTGAGTGTTATACAAACATGTAAGACATCATTGACCTCTGGGGCTTTCAGGCTGAACAGGCAATGGAGATAAAAGCAGAGGCAAACAGGAGTGAAAAAGGCATTATTCAATGCAATGACAAGTTTGCCATTAAAGCCAGGAGCATAGCCAAGCTTCCCAAAACCCCAACTGTGACCCTATCCTGTTGGTGGATTTATTAGCACCAATATGTCAATGTGCAGATCTTCACTCCTAGAGGCAGTGTTAGCTACCTATAAGTGATAATCAGCTCTTTTAGCTGGCCTCTTGAAGCAGGGAAGGCTCCTCCTGCACCCGTCCAGATGCTAACCCCCTGGAGGAAGAACTGCACATGACAACAGGTGTCCATCCACAGGAGAAGCAAGTTTATTGGAGGTGCCTGGCTTATAAAGGGTAGCGGTGGAACATTCTAGGGAAATGGGAGGGGTGAAGCATCCCATTGGTCAAAGCGTATGCAAGGGGAGGATCAAGGGGAAGGACCAATGGGAAACAGGGGTAAGAACATAACCATGTATGGAAACTTGGTGCACTGCTGCAAATGCCAACCAATCAGGGAAGAAGTGGCAGGAAAAGAGCCCTAAGTGTTTATGGGAAGAAGAACCTGGATAGGAGTGACTAAGGGAAAAATACATAGGGTAGACATATTGACAGTCCAGTTTATTAAACTGGGGAGACATTTATGTACGAAACACCACGATTAGAATCTTTGTAAAACTTGCAAATGGGATCAATATTAACAGGGCCAGGCTCCCCGACCTCCGCATCTTCGTCAACCGATCTTATGTAGTATTCCTGCCATTTTATAAAATCAAGGTCTATCCCAACACTATCCCCTTGGTCAAACCTCCTTTGGATGATATGAAAGAGTTTACTGCTTTGTGACTTGCTTTGTAGAAGAAAATCACAGGAAAGAATTGTCACAGCAACAACACTAAGATTAAAGAACAAGACTGTCCCTTGACAGAAATTTGGGCAGCTGCACAAGGGAAATTGCATGTTCTGGCCTGAAACATCTGTTTTGATGTACTGATCTCACCAGAGAACTTTAGGATTGTTATCTATTTCAGTTGTCATCACATACTGGACTGTGGCCCTGTGGTAGAGGCCTACCCATGTTTACCATTAACACAAGTCTGGCATTCAAATCAGATAACATGGCTAGAAGATAATTGTTAGATGCATTCCCAGGCATCACTCAGTCCCTGCTCCAAGCCCACTTACCCCTGTGGACCATAGCGAGCACCTGGGCTTTGTGCTTTAGCACTGGATCACTACACCAAACAGGACTTTCCAGAGACGGATTAAAAGCTTAAAGGTGCTGCACAAGCAGTGTGAAAGAAAAACATCCTTTAGTTAGAGGTGATCAGAGGGGAAAAAAAAACGGTGGGAAGTAAGAAGTCTTAAGGCAACTTAAATAAAATATTTGGTTTAAGAAATTGCTAGCATGCCTGGAAGTATCTATGTCCACACACAGATCTGTAATTTTCCCAATCTGTGCAGTTGCAGGGCTGAGGGCAGAACTTTCACTTTCCATAAATTGTAGCATACTTCACCTGAGACACATCCATGTGCCATGGATTTCCTTCACATCAGCAACAAGAACGTTGAAGTAGTGAAGGCAAATGACTGCAAATATATGCTTACTTCTTTAGTGTATTGTAGCTACAAAAGGTTCAATCTTAGGTTTCCTCAGTTCCATTCCTTTTCTTTCAACCCTTGTCTCATTCTTCCAAGAGGAATATCAACACTGGAGGGAAAAAAAATAATAAATCCTTATTCCTAGTCCAATATATACTTCCATGTATTTTTACTTCTGTGCACAAAAAGCTCACTATTGACATACTTATAAACAGAAGTCTTTAGGCATGCATTTTAACAAGCATGAAATGTGGTCATCAGCTCCTTCCAGGAAGCCCCACTCCTTTCAACATTCAAGACATTTTATTCATGTATGTTCTTCCAAGAAACATTGCCATTTCTCGGAGGAACTGGTCATCACTGTTAGCAGTCTATACCTTCAAACATCTGTAGTTTACTGAAGTATGGCTACTATTGTACACAATAAACCTCAAAAACAAACTCAGTCATGGTTTTGCTTTATAACAAGAACTGCCAGCACCTGTACATCAGACCTCAGGGCTGAATTTGGTTAGGAAAAAAACACAGCCAAAACAGAAAGAAGACGGAATTGCTGTTTTAAAATTTGAAAAATCTTGGATAGATTATCAGAGATATAAAAATAATAATTTGTGTGGAATTCTCCTAATTCAGGCCTAAGATGTAGACAGCAAAGTCAGCCCCTGAATTTAAATTCCCCAACACACAGGTGGACTGTACTGTAGGTTTTCAACAGCCTTTTATTTTAATTAACTACCATTTAAACACCGTCTTTTTTAAAGACACAGGAATCATATGTAGTCATTAGTTTAGTCAAAGCCTAGTTGAAGGCCTGGCACTAGTGGTGTCCCCCAAGAGCTGATACTGGGTCCAGTCTTGCTTAAGTTGTTGTATTGGGTCTGGCTGAGACAGAGTTTGTTTCCCCATGTCAGCCCTCACAGTGCTGTGCTTTCCACTGGTAGCTAGAAGGGTGTTAACACACCCGTATTTTGGCTACTGCTGAGCACAGCATCAGTGCTGTAACATTCCTTTCCCAGTCAAGGGCAAGATCTTGGGAGGGGCACAATTAGGCTGTTTGGACACAATGCTGAGTGATGTGCTGTAGGGAACACTGCTTGAGCAGAGGTTGGACTAGATGGCCCCTCTCAACCTTACCCATTCTGTGATTCTAATTAAACATACGAAGGCTGAAATTCAAAGAATGCTTGGAAGCTACCACTGCTTCAAAAGGAGATGTGATTTCCTCCTGCCACAGGGCATGGCTGCCTTAATAACACCAAGTAATCAGCTTTGCTCTTATTCAAGCCTATAAATGAGCTTGTGGGGACCTGGACTCTTTGGAAAATGTCTTCCAAGTCTGACATTGTGTTATGTTGCTTCATAGGCTGCCCTCAAGGGTAATCTGCAAGTGTCTTAACATGAAACAACTCAACAGCACTGCTCTTGCTAGTGGCACTTTCCTCCCAAGACTGCAGGTGTCACTGTAAAATAGAAAATCTGCTTGTAACAGATTCTGTTCTGGTGACTTTGCAGGGGGTTGTATACAACTAGAATTTACATGAGAATACTTGTCCTCTGATGATAGAGTAGATGCTGTCCTCTATTCTAAAACTGTTGCTTGAACTGTATTTGATGGTCACAGTTCTCAGAGGAAGAACCAAATGTTGATGTTATAAAGCAGATTTTTCTCTCTCCTATGATGTTGTCATTTGAGAGAAAAAGGCAGGGCATTCTTGGTCTACAAAGCCAAAGCATTGCTTTGTACAAAAATAGCAGAGCAATGAGAGTTCAGTGACGCAAAAAAAGCAATTTGTTTCTTGGGCATATGATTGTCCATGGAATTTTGTCTTTCAGTGATGCCTGAGTAATTATTTGCAGACAAAAGTTCAAATGCTTTAATTAGGGTCAGTATACCCAGTCTATTTAGTTATTATGACAATAGAGTGAGTAAATCCACAGCAGGTTCCTACCTAGTAAATGTGAGAGGTATCTTAACTTTGCTATAGCACAGTTCCTTAAGACAGGTTGTCTTCTATCTCAGAGGCTCATTGTGAGGGTAAATGTATTCAAGAATGTGACTCAGATATTTTAGTTGTGAGGGTCAGATCACACGCCAAGTGAGAGTCACCTCTCACTCAGGAGGTTTTGTTGTTTCACTGTTCTCACTGTCTGATGAGAAACCATTGTGTGAAGGCCAAAAAAAATATCATCCTGATGCATTACCTCATTGCAAGCAAAATTATCCAATTTATCCACAATTATAAAGGTCTTTCTAAAGGAAATAAACAAACTCAAGCCACAAAACCCTGATTTTTTTTCTCTTGCATTAATTGCAAGTGTTTATGCCTTTGAAACATCCCTAAGGATATATTTTAGTAACATGAATTTTGGTGCATAAATTATTTAAATAACTCATATAACTTTAAATTCTACCTCCAGCTCCTACAACTGCTGTGAGCAGCAGGTGCCACAGAGAGATAGGATTAGAAGCCACTCATGTTTTAGCTATTGAATTGCCTTTATTCCATTTGTTCTTTTTTCTTCTAATGTGAACATGTTCTTTATATCTTATGAGTAACAAAAACTAGAGGAAGTACTAAAGCAGCAGGTCTATCTTTTGCCCTTGGGTATGCTTGTGCTGCTCTCACTAATGTCTGTGGGGGTTACTGTGCCTGTATCCTGGGCAGAAATTTAGTCTCCAGGAGACCTAACGAGCTGGAATTCAGCCCAGAGCTAAAGTCACATGTCTGTGACAGGTATAGGCCCATTTAGCCACCTTTGGGGAAAATGCAGACAGACCTCTCCTAGCTATGTGTTACCTCACACTTTCTCTTGTTGCTAATACTTGACATGGAAGCACAGAAAATCTGGTCTCAAAGGGCTGGCCCATCTCCAGCTTCAGGTCAGGAACAGCTGTACCAGTTTCACTGTGTCTTGCAATGCAAAACTGGTCCCATGCCCCAGTTATACCCAGTGCTATCCTGCTGTATGCTAGTGGTAACTCCAGCTTAGATGGGAATAATCACCTCTTTTTTTGAATAGCAGCATGTCTGTTCAGGCTGCTACTCCAGATTGTCAGCATAATTTTGACCCACTAATGAGATCCTCCAAACACCATTTATAAATCTTTCCAGATTAGTTTTGTCTAAAATGTGATATACATTATTTCAGTTACAGAAATAAAGACAAGAATAAGACCTAAGATAGAGCCTGTCAAAATCATGCTTGGTGCACCCTTTCACTTCAGTGATGAACACACTGGTAGGTACTCCTCTGTGCAGAGTTTTCCAAAGAGTTTTTATATTTTGTGGTACTTTCCCCAGCCAGGTACTTTCCCCAACTCGACTAAAGCAGAGTTGAAAGCCTTACTGTCTCTAGTATCTCTCCATGGCAGTTCAGGTAGAGCAGCAGATAAAGTAAAAGGTATGCATGAGCCATAGATGGTTGTTTCCAGCTTCTATAAATACCACATGAGAATTTCACATACCCTCTATGTCCAAGCTAAATGCAAAGTGGCAGGAAAACACACTGTCAAAAGGAAGGGGACTGGTGGACTTTCCATCTCAACTATTCTCTTATGAGATAATCCACTAACTTTGCAAGGTGTTACATGGTCACATGTGCAGCATCTTTAAATGCTGAGAATTTCCTCCAACTTCGTAGTTTTCTGTCTTTCTCTAAGTTCAGGGAAGTTCTAGGAATCTATTCAAACAATTCTGATTAAGCACTCATAGGCACAAAAGCCTAATTTTCAGTGGTCAAAAGATATCCTGGAAGGATCAAGATCTTAGCTGTCTAGGAAAGTGGTATCAACACCCATTTAAATGTCTGTATTTAGGAAAACCAGAAAAGGTATTTTCTGTTTTTCAGGTTGGGCAGTGATTATTGACAGGCATTTAGCCCAATATTAACTTTTGCAACCTGAGCTCTGACTGTGCTCCAGTAAAATCTTGGCCACTGGAGTTCTGAGTCTGAACTGCACAGCATTCAGTANCCCTAACACCAGCCCAGCCGCAAGCCCTGGCAGCAGCCCCCCTGCTGGGACTGCAGCCTCACAGACTTCCCGCCAATTTTTGCCTGTCTAACCTGCATGTGGAGAAATTCCCCCCCCTTAAAGGGCCAGTCCCATTTTCTCAGAAAAACCCCAATTAACACAGAACCTTTTAATTAACCAAACCCCTTCTTTCCACACCTCCCACAACGAACCCTCCCTTTTTATTTCTCACACAAGGATACTAAAACTATGTTAGGGGAGTAATTTCCCTTGACAGCTGTGTGTGAGGGTAACAACAGGGTGTGTGTAGGATCTGCAAAGAACAAGCCTGTGAAACTGTAGGAACAGTGACAAAGAGCAGCTAAATTATATTGTTCCAATATTTAAATAATCTACCTATGTGGGACAAAAGTTCTCACTTCTCCTGCTATTTCACATGATTGTATTGCTATGATTAGGAACATGGAAAACTGTTGTTGCTCTCTTTCCCCACTTAAAAAAAAAAAGGTTGCTTTAGGCAGATTTTTACCTGTGTCTTGTCCTGGTTAGTATTTTAGGTTAACAGACAGTTCTGAGAAAATCAAAAAGATGCACATTGATTTCATTATAATTCCTGTGAAGGGATCCTTCCACTCCTGGTGTAGATAATGCATGTCACTTCAAATAATGTAGACATCTCACCTTCTGTTCCTTTTACTCCAGCACTGATGAACATATGGATAGATTTATTTTAATTTGTTTTATTTTTGATAATGGGCTGTTCAAGATACTACAGTAGAAATTTTTTGGTGACTTCCATTTATATTTAACTTATCTTTAGTAGCATATTCTTATAAGCATGTGCAATGGCAATGGTTTTTAGAGATTGCCTTTAGTTCAGTGCTAATATTATTACAATATTATTATTATTATGATTATTATTATTACTTAGTTTGGCACCTAGAAGACCAGATAATGTGTTAAAATAATTTATTAGATTGCCTTTTTTGACTTAAAGATTTAGAAGTCAGTCATAATTTGTATGCATTAGCATGTAGAAGAAGCGATTATAAAACTAAATGTTAAATATGAGTGTATGTACTGTGCAATTCCCTTCAGGTCACACACTTCAAAATTAATTATTTTCACCATATATTTGATCCTTCTAGTATCCTGAAATGACAGCCTTGGTTCCTAACCAGGGTTTTGGAGCAAGTGAATAAATTTCAGGAGTATAAGGTAAGTAGCTCTTTTGTATTCCTGAATTACATTTGATTCCTACAGCTCAGCAAGAATTTATAGACTGTGCAATGAGTTGTCAGGAAATTTCTACGGTCAGAGTTTATTATCTATTTCCATCTCAGCCCCTGTTCTAGAAAGGATTAGTGAAAAATGCATGAAAGGAACATGTAAAAAACTCAAAATTGTGGATGACAGTAATTCTTATGGGCCCATATTAGAATTATGTATTGATAGCATCAGGTGGGTTTGAAAGCAAGAGGAAGAGAATAGGGTGGGGTTTTTAAGACCTCTGAGGTACTTAAATCTTTTAATGAAGACGTATGGAAAGCTCATGCTTCTCATTGGGGTAGTCTCAATGGATACTGACACATTTGAAAAACTTGTAGCAATTAAAAATATCAGCAAGGTGCAGCTCCTATTTCATCTGAGACAACTGAGACTTCTGCTCTGCCACAAACACCTGCAATGCTGTAGAAAGAGGTGCAAAACTCCAGAGTGTTTTTCTATGTCATTAGCTCTCCAAAGAAACCCCTCTTCTCTGGGAAAACACCTTGGACCACTTTTCATGCACAGATCAACCCCATGCATCTTAGTGTGTTGTACAATCATCTGATGAAAATCTGATTCCTTTGATTGTTCTTGAATGTCCTAAACCTGAATTTTCAGTGTTCAGGTACTTTGTTATCCTTTGTAGAGTAAAATGCTGATAAACTCCACCCTTGATCCTGCAAAACACTTAGATGTATGTTTAAACTTCCCTGCATGTGTGCTTTGCTGCACAGCAGCCGGTGCTCCACAGTTTTCAGGTCCATTCTCTCTGGGGAGGAAAGGGGTTTGAAATACTCTGTGAGCATTTCAGAAAACAAAATTCTTTCAAGCAGAACAACACATGGAAAAATATTTCCATTGACTTTTTATTTTTTTTCTTTGGGCAGGAAGGAGACAGATTAGAAAGACAGTAAAATCTAAGCATGTTTGACTCCAAAGGTGGTCATGGCTGTCACCCTGTTTTCTGGGTTTGCAGTCATTATGAAAGGTCTGGTGAAAGGAGAGTGGCTGGTGCAAAGAACTGGAGTAGATTTAACTCAGCTGTTCTCCTCACACTTCATTAACATGATACTAAATTTATGCCAGACTGGGAAATACCAACAAGAATGACAACAAGGGTCAGACATGAAGCAAAGAGAAAGCATGTCACCCTGGCATGGACAGCAATTGCTCTGTGGGACCTGCTTCAGATCTGTAGCTTGGTTTCTGTACAGCCTGTCTTTTGCTCAGCAGGTAATGAATCAGCACCATTCCTGGTGTCCAGATGATACTGGAAGAGGAAGGCGACTGCCTGGTCTCGATTGAACACTGTGGACATGTTCCATGGAAATAGAGAGGTACTAGAGTTGATTTTTCACTATGAAACCACAACACAGCTTAAAAAACTTGATTAATTTATACTCAGCTGGGTAGATACTCAGCATTCCTAGGGGATGCAGGAGTCCTGCATGACCTGATGCAGAAGTGACATTCGTATTCCTTACTGGCACAGTGAACATAGGACACCCATTCAGGTAATAAAGTATCCTGCACTAAGATCTTCTCTTTCTATATTCAGATTCATCCCATTGCTATTTGAGAAGCAAAAAACTGTAAGAATAGCATAAAAGGAGAATTAATACACACAATTTATCATTGTCATCTTACCAAGGCTAAAAAAGTCATACCCTTTGTAGCAGGATTGAATAGTTGTTTTAGATGTCCTTAGAAATGTAACTCTTTCCTCTGATTCTGTAGAAGAAAATAATACAGATAGACTTGATATATACATTTACACAGCGAAATATGCAAGAATAAATATTATGGAAGAAAAAGATAAAATATATTATAGAAAAATACTA
The DNA here is from genome assembly GCA_013396695.1 of Sakesphorus luctuosus. NCBI lineage: Eukaryota > Metazoa > Chordata > Aves > Passeriformes > Thamnophilidae > Sakesphorus > Sakesphorus luctuosus. The sequence goes on along the minus strand of VWZD01010093.1, from coordinate 14,240 downwards.
CTCAGACATTATTGAGGAATGTACTAATTTACTGCCCTAGAAAATTTAGTTGACTAAGCAAAACATATTTTTTTCTGTCTACTGTGTGCAGAAATACATAATTTTTTCCAGTTTCATTATGGGAGGTAATTACTCTCATAGACACAAGCATATACTAACAGAATTTCATATTAATCTCTGCCTCTCTTTTCTCTCAGGGCAGAATTATTGACTGTGAGATTTTCCTTTGATATTTTTTTAAATGAAGAAGAGGTTGTCTTGCTCATTTAATTATAAAAATACATGCATTTATTTTTCTTATTTGGTAACCTTGTTTTAAAATCACAAAATTAAAGAATTTTCTTCACACCCTTCTAAGGTAGGTAGAGGTGAGATACTACGGTGAAGACTTCAATATTACATACAGTGGCAGACAGCATTTAGTATTAAGGGCTGTAGTTTCCCTAAATCAATTATAGTTTCCCTAATCAATTACAACAAAATGTCTATCATTCAAATATTAATTTGAAAAACATTTATAATACATCAATAATATTTAATAAAGGACTATATCTACAAAAGCATTTAGAAACTTTAGTACTGCCTAGAAGCCCAGTGTAAATTTGAAAAGTTAACTCTTCATTCTCCTGCCTGTTTACCACACGCCTTCCAGAGGTATGTAAGGTTTCTACAGAGCAATAAAGATTCCAAAGAGCCAAGCAGTGAGGTGCTCCAAATCCATAAGTAGATGTTTCATTTCCATCTCCCTAATCTTTTGTGTCCAGACTAGCATGTATTCTGACAAGGCAAGGTTTATATGAAGGCAGTATAACAATCCTACTGCAACACCTTGGTCTTCAGCTACTGACTTAGCAGTCCAGGATACCAGAAGCTCAACTTCATTTCCTTCCCCTTCACTCTGCGTATTTCCCCATCTCACTCTCTAGCAGAATTGTCTTAACTTCTCTTGCTGTTGCATTTTGTACATGGTAATTGCACAGTCATCAGACAGGAAGACTCACGATGTTCATTACTTATTCAGGCATTAGGCAGGACATAGGAATTACATGGTGACAGTAAGTTACAGTGCCAGGAATGAATCATGTTTCTTAGCAACTCTGCATCAACAAGGAATCCAAATGCAGAATATGTCCTTCTCATCCCACCCCAATGGGAATGTAGAAGCCAGTTGGCTACAAAGTTATTCTTGCTCTCCTCAGCCAATTAAAAAAAACCAAACCAAACAACAAACCCCAAATCATTGCTATTCAGCATCTTTAGAAGTTGACAAAAACCTTGGAGGCTTAGCACCTGAAGAGCTATATTAGACACAGTTATTTGCATTTTCAATAATTACCCTTTGAAAATTTTGAGTTTTCATCTTGTACTGAATTGGCACAGCTCCACTTAGTTTTCTCACTTAATACCTGTTTGTTAAAAATATTGGTTAACACAACTGCATACAAAAAAGCAACAGGAAACAGAAATGATTTCTCCTTTAAGGGAATGCTGCTTGTGAACTTGAGGATTTGATAATTTTAAGTATAATTAATCTAGTGCAGAGATAGAAAGGCAAAATCATAGTGCGTTTTCATGCTTTCTTTCCATTAAACGAAAAAGAACAGCTATTGACCTTTTGCCAGCAGCTGAAATAAATGGTATGATCAGCCTACTGTTTATATGTAGGAGAGAATAGAAGTGCTCTATAAAATGCTATCAAGTCCATCCATTCGAAGACTGCTGCCAACTTCTACTTTTAAATGTGACAGGCTTATCCAGGGCCCTACAGTGATAGGACTCTTTTTGCTAACTTTAATTTGGAGCTGGATTGAATAATTACACCAGTAAAATAATATCCAGCAGCTTGGATTTGGAGTCTTAGCCTGTGAGTGGGTGAGTTAGGATGTGAGCTGCCAGTTGGATGATCCAACCCCTCCAGGGCACCTGGAGGAAATCGGAACTGCAGCAGCTGGAGACACAGACTAGACAAAACGCAGGTGGGGAAGGCACCCATGCAAGCATGTGTACCCGTGCAACCTCTTTCAATAGAAAGGACAGCCTGAGGGAAAGTGTTGAGGTGCATCTTGTGGCCCTATTAGATTAGTCCTTGATTTAGATATCAGAGGCCTCAGGACCTGATAACTTAGTTATAGGGAACGATTTAATTTCTGATTGGTTTTTAACTCTGCATTTTTTGCTAAATAGGGCCATGACTGAATTTACAAATGTGTTTTTTTATTCACTAAGAATTCTCTACTAGTTTACTAGGAATTTCAGTTTGACTTGTGCAGGGGGTTTGATTTCTTTATTTCTCTTTGCTTTCCCTGACAGAAGGAGGTGGGTAAATGTTGCTGCCATCACATTGTTGCAAAACTAAGACCAGAAACTAGTTTATCCTGTGGACACGTCCACCGAAAGACTGAGAATCTCATAAAGGAATAGCACAACCAATTTGCTACACTTACAAAGAGTAGAGCTCTGTTAGACCAGAAGATGATTAGCATTTAAGGCATAAGTTAGACACAAGGTTTTAGGGGAAAAACCCCTTTTCTTTCCTCCCCACATAGAAAAAAAACCTCAGGGGATATGGATCAAATTTTACAAAATATGATGTTGATTTCTGGTAGTGTTGAAAATTAGTAGTTTAGAGCAATTTATCTATTTCTACATTAACTTAAATGATGAATGCCCTTTTGGCAAGTTCTATGGAGACAGCAGGTAGGGCTCATAGAAAAATTCTCACAGCATCTTCTCTTGCTTTAATCTCTAATGAGCAAACTGCTACAAGGTTGATGACTCCTTACAGAAAAGTTCATGTCAGAAACTATGTGAAATTTATTTTGCACAGCTCTGGACGCCCTTTAAAATCCAGAGGAAGTGAAGAGATGTAAGGGAAAGGGAATGCAATGTCTTAGTTTTACAGCTTATACTTTCCTCTCAGTTCTTATAGTTTTGCTAAAATCAGAACCATAGGCCACTCTGTACAATTTCCAAGTCACTGTAGCATTATATCGGGGGAATGTATACATGAAGTATATGCATATATGTTATTAAAAAAATACAATAACTCTCTCTATATACTATCTTTATATGTACATCTAAAAAGAGAATATGTATAGAGAAGATATATTCCAAAAGTAGGAAGAGAAGGAAAACAAATAGGGAAAGCAATCTATTCATTGTAGGGAAACACGTTCAATTTTGAAAAGTTGGCTGATATCTCATAAGGAAATCTAGACACATGTCACTAAATATGATGTCACTGGAAAATAACCTCTCTGAAGCACCTGTAAAAAAAACTCAGAAAAATTCTGCACACAAATAAAAGGCATCACAAATACTCATCGAAACTCAGGCCCAAATGTCTCAAACCAGGTTTTTCTCAGTCAGCAGGTTTGCCACACACTTGTATTTGATGACTGCAGTATTACTCCCTTACTTTTACAAGCTGTGCAGAGTTCCTGTTTCTAAAACTGAATGAGACGCCATGCTTTCCATTTTCTCTACGAATTATCAGCTAAATAATGGAATAATACTTTTCAAAGTTGTATCTGTGGAATCTCATTGAAGGCTTTGCTTCATCTGAGCAAAAACGTGCACGCAACCTGCAGTTAATATCTAAGTGTGGTCAGCAGTAAAATATATTTGGCAGGCAATGAAAGAAATTCATACCAGTTCTGAAGAGCTGGCAGACAAAATATGACCCATTTCATAATGACTAAAAAGCATTTTCCCCCAAACACCTCTCCCTGTAGATCATTGGGAAAAGCTGTGGCAAGCTGCAGTTCTGACTCGCAGACAACAGTGTGAGAACAGGTGCTGTAAAGACTGGTATTATCCCTCAGAAGGGTGAGTTGCTATTTGATGCTCTCACCACATACATCTCAAAATATTTCATAAAAAGCTAGAGAGTCATTTACTGTCATTCTCTAGCAGATTGATAATGGAGCCAGGAATAGCATAAATTCATTTATCTGAGTTAATATTCACATGACAGTAAAGAGAGAAACATAATTTAGAATATGTTTTTGTGGTTTTCCAGATGGCTTACTCCAAAAGTGTTTGTAATGATGGAGAGATAATAATGCCCGAACAGAATAGGAATTCAAAGAACTAAGCACCAGTATTTACAGACATCAGCAGGAAAGACAGATTGGTACAAAATATCCAACTATTTCCATTCTCACAAGCCATTTTAAGACAGATTTTCATTCCTGCTTCTCATTGAGATGCATCTATAGACTGAATGGCATCTCTTTTTATAAAAGCAAAATAATGCACATCTGGGTGCCATCTCTGGATTTTGTGTTCTGTCACTCATTTTCACATCCTGAGTCCTCAGCCAACAGCAGTGGCAATCCACATCCATCAGCCTCCTCCAGAGGATTTATTTACTGCCGTTTGTCTGTTTTCCACCTCCTTTCTCCTTGCTCCCTGGTAAGCTATGTGACCTGAATCCTGCTCCCAGTCCCCTACAATTAACCACTGGAGAGACAATTTAAAATTTGTATGCACTTGTGGCAATCTACCTGCCTTTGCTGGTCCAAGGTTGGTTATGAAATATACTGCAAACCCCCACAATGAACAAGTAACAAGCACCAACTCCTCATTAGATTCTAGAGGCTTTCATGGATTTCCTTTTCTGCAGGTCAAAATCCATGTGACATGATTGCCTTTTTATTTCTTTTCCACTCAGTCCTTTTCTGGTGCTTTGAGTGTTGTGGACATGCCAGGAGGCTGCTCTGAAGATAGAAGGCTCAGCTGAAGAGCAGTTTAAGTATATGTAAGATTTTTCATTCACGTAGAACACTGCATTGGCCCAAACACATGGCATTTTAATCATTAATTGATTGATTATGCCAGCACCTTCAAGGTTATATTAGGCCTTGCTCAAATGTTAGAGCAGCTTTTCCACTGCTGAATTTACATCTCTGCCACAATGTCATTATCAGGAATCTCTGTAAAGGGCTAAAATGAGAGGCACAATTGTCAGCTGTCAGTTCAGTCACTGAGGTCACTGTGTAAGGCAACAAACTATGACTTGCCCACTTCATTTTCCCATCAGGCAATTCTCTGCCTTGGCAGCAAACTTACTGGGACTTCAGCTGTATCCTGCTGGTATCCTCCCAATGTCTTCTGATCTGGCACTTGGGAGTTAAACCTGGAGATAAAAAGCCTTCCAAAGCTCACATCTAGTCTTTCTCAAAGATCTTTGCCACATCTAGTACTGAGTCTGGATTTAATGCTGTATCTAAATAGCATGTGCAGTGCTGCCAACTTACTGGCATCGTGTCGTACCAATATTATGTGCATGATAAGGATCTTCAGAGTTTTGTGAGAATGTAATTTATTTCCCGCTTTCTGACTTACCACACAAGGCACTGTATTTATATTACATGAACATGTAATTTAGCTTTTAAAGCCTCTAACACTGAGGTGTGAGGTATGAGCTCACAGCTTCTGTCAGTGAATAAAATCAGTCATGGGTCACACGAGTTCCTCTCCCCAGTGGCACCACATCAACCTCAGCCTGGAATTACCTGGAGAGCCTGGACACTTGTGACAGCTTGCCAAACAAGAGAGGCTTGGGCAGATGGCTCCGAGATGAAGCAGAAGTCAGGGTCACAATATTGCTTGGGGTGCATTTAAATTAAATTGTCTGTTGGCTTCCTGACAAAGGCTGTGTGAAGTATCTGCTTATTTGGGCTACTACCAACCTACTGCCTCTGCACTGGTAACTCTGTGGTGGATGTGACATGCTACACTGCCAATTAACAGCAATAGATTAACATTGCATATACCTCGTAACAACAGTTTGGGCAGGATTATAGATGAATAATTTTCAAATGGAAGTTTACAGGAGAAAGACACCCTTACTTACACCTTTCACTGTGTCAAATTTTCAGGAAATTGCTGCTATAGTTCCCCATTTATGTAATTTTAAGTAATTAGTATCAAAATGTAATGCTGTATTATGTACACATTTTTCCTCAACACTGAAGCATACACATAGCTACAAACTGTGTGCCTGGTTTTTTTACTGGATACTAAAACTTCAAAAAATATAAAATCCTAAAAATCCTCCCCACATCCACTGTCCTGATAAAAAACAAACAAACAAATCCCCCAACAAAACAATATATTTGAAAACTGGTTCAGCTGTAGTAACTGACAATTTGTAGTATTTCAGCCATTTTGGCTTTGAGTTCCTCGGGGGCCTCAGTCCTGATAGTGGCATTTTAGTACAAGCATCTATTACACCTGGTTCACTCCCACTGGGTACCACTGGTCTTCTAGCAGGCTTGTAACTCTGTGCAGGAAATCAGTAGCTATGGTTTTAAGCTGTTTGTAAACAACATTGCTAAAGGGTGACAAAACCATCATTAACCATCGCTTTTGTTTCCCACAGCAGTTACAAGAAGTGAATCCAGAACTGCTGGGAGAAGCTTCGATGGTAATGCAGCCTCATCCTTGCCTTACTTCAGTCAGAAAAATCTTATTACATTGAATGGGTCTATAAACAGCATCCAGAGTATTTCTGAAAGTTCACAATCTCACACTGAACCAGAAACCTCAGAAATACTGACATGGCAGCAGGAAGTCATGTCTCACAGCTATGACATAAGACTTTCCTCAGTCCTCTTTTTAAACATCGGCATCTGGATACATGAGTTAACGGATCAAATCATGGTCTTTACTCACAAATGAAATTCAGTATGAACTCACGTCCTATACCCTAGCAATGGTTATCCTAAAGAAATTGAAAGTAATTTTGAATACAGAGGTCTGTTGACAGTAACGCAGCTATCTCAAAAGTTAGAAAATAATTTAAAATTGTTTTAAGTAGTTTTGTAGTTTGGAATTCTTATGTAAATTCTCTCCCCTGCCACTAACTGCCCATGCCAGGAGTTAACAAAAAGAGTTGTTAACTGCTGATTTCTTGGGTGGGGGCAGGTTGTCTCTTTTGTTTTTGGGGACTACACACGGCTGGGGGGAAGGGGGGTTGGGAGGCGGGAGGCGTCA
>VWZD01010092.1:123589-165104 GCA_013396695.1 Sakesphorus luctuosus | reverse complement strand
CATGATGATGATGATGAGATGTGATACATAATTTCTTATACATGAAAGTATCTTTCCTGCAGATAGGAAAAATTAAACCCAAATCTTTAGTACAAGTTGGCCAACATTTCTACAAAAAAAAAAGAAATAGATTATATTCAAAGTGAACCATTTTTTAAAGTCCCTCTACAACATATTTGCAAAGAGATATATAGAAAACCTTTCAAAAATTCTAACTTGCTGGTGAAACTGAAAAAATTCCAATGTCTTATGAACATTTCATAAACATATTTAAGCTAAAAAACTAATCTATTTTCATATTAATTTGTGCAGAAGTTGTGAATATCCAGGTCTTCATTATGAGAATAACCTATGACCTACATTTTTATATTAATGTTAGAGAGATAAAAGGCCTCTTAAATTATTTAAGGAATTAGATAACAAAAATAAAGTAACATGTATCTATGGCAAGAATAAAGGACAGAAGGTATAAAAATAAACATTGCACAAAGTATCTACTATTTTCAGCAGGTTGATGTTAGACTTACTACAAGTGTCTATTGCAGCAAGTGAAATACTATCATGTGTCACTTTGAAAAGACTTAATATGAGACTCTTGACATGAAATTTGTGATGCACCTATGCTGCAGAATTACCATAGACCTATGCTCTATTCCTTTATTAAAGAGAAACCCTCACCTTCTGAAAGAAAGTTACCTATGGGAAAATAATCCTGTTGCAATGAAAAACAAAACAAAATGAAAAACTACCAAGAAAAATAAAATACTCAGCAATGAAGGCACAGAAAATAATGAAATCTGCAATACTGACATCCTGAAACTGCTGCTCAGCTTCTCCATTCATGCCACTGCTGAATATGACAGAAATAGAAAATGCACTACTTAGATTTGACAATCTGTTCATGTGTCTGCAAATGGTGAGAAAAATATTTTCTGATTGATGGAACATTATGTATTCATGCTCATCCTAGCTATGTTTTAGTTTTGTGGGGTTGATTTTATTTATTTGTTTTCCTTAGGCAATGAGAGAAACAGGATCCAAGTCACTATAAAGAGTGTAAAAATATTCAGGAGGAAGTATTTCATTTTCCCTTCTCATTAATGACACCGGAAGACATGTATTTCCACTGCTTTCTGACCTCATAGTGTTTTAGCACACAAACTTACAATTCTTTTAAATGCTCTGTGAAGCATACAGTACTACTGTGAAGCATACATTACTGCTTTGCCATTTTTATTTCTGAATAATCTTATCAACTGCTAAGTTTGTTTCTGTTTCAGGCATGCATCCGCTCTTTAAAAATCCAAAGCTCTGACACATGTGTACTTCTTGATTTGCTGGCAGTTCTCAGCAAATNGGAGGGGGGGAAGGAGGGAAGATTCACTTTCATCCCAGCACTTTTAAAATCACTTTTTGATTAAATCAAACTTAAAAATGTTTTGTAATAAACAATGGCTTCAGAACAAAAATAGAGCTCAAAAATAAAGTAAAATACCTTATTTTGTTCTCAAAACTCCAGCCTGGTTGACCAGCCCTGCATAGTGCTTTTGCAGCAGCCTGCCCAGCCCTATGCCACATGGGTGCCATAAGCACATGGTTCCCCCTCAGGAGCATGACCTGAGGAGTTGTGGTACCAGTTGTGCAGCAAATGGGCAGTTCAAAAGTCCACTGCCACCATAGGTGTCAGAGAAGAGGTAGAAGGAATTTCATCCCAAAGCCAGACTTATTGCCTATCCCATCTGTGGCCAGGGAGAGTACCAGAGGTTTTTCAGGTTATGCCTTCTCTGGCCAGAGGGGACAGCCATACACAGTTTGCTGCCTGTTCCAACAGCCCATCAACTGGAAGAGCAACCACACTGCAACAATATTGGCCTGCTACTCTAGCAGGGACATCGATACAGAATTGTGATGCTGATGCCTTCAGATATTGGATTCTCTTAAGTCAGCATTCACAACCCATCTACAGCTACCATCACCATCACCAAGATCAAAACCCAGTGTGGGTAAAATTACAAAACTTGTTTCTGTGGTTACCTGTAAAAGAAAACAGAAGACTAACAGCAGGAAGGAAGAAGCTTCTCTGTTTCTTCTGTGTCCAAAATAACCTGCTCAGGGCACAGCTCCTTCTAAACTGACTGACAGTAAATTGAAAAATTGCTCATGAGACAAGTATATTTTGCCTGTGTTGCAAGGCCAATGGCCATGATGTACTCAGTTTCTGGGTAGAAGAGTCATGTTTTTGATGTGAAGCTTGTGTCAACTACTCGTGACTACATCGGGTACCTGATATTTTCAGGGAAATGAAGGTACTGGAGAAGGAGCCCTTTGAGAAGGAGCTGCTAGGGAGTGTTAAATGCTCAAGAAATCTCTAATCTGCCACATCCTTTGCACTGGAAGCCAACATCTGGATACTTAGCCTTGCAGAACCTCTGCCAGAGTCCATATACTCTACTTCACCTCCCTTCCCTCCCCTAAATATACACAGGACACACAGGAGCTCTGCTTCTGAGACATACTGAGAGCATATCATGGCCAGAGGACTTACAACAGTATACATGAAAATGGGATTCAGATCTTTTCCAGCCAATTTAGCCTCTGAGAAGGATGAGAACCAATTTGCAGAATATTTTTGTCATCCTGAAGATGGAATGATAATAGCACACCATCCACCCACCTACTCAGGGAAATGAACTAGTGAGACCTTCACAGAAGCCTGCAGTTCAAAGAACTAATAAAAGTCCTAGCAAAAACCACATATTTGCCTCATAGACCCCAGAGGTCAGCCTGGAAGGCCTTAGCTTAGAGCAGAAATTCCTAAACCTCTTCATTTTGTACTGTGACTGCTGATGCTGTTTTGGACTGCATAAATAACTCCTACTAATTGGTACTTGTTGAGAAGCTTCTACAGGATTGAGAGATATGCTTTGCAGCCCAATAAACACCTCTGTGTGTATTCGTATATACGTATATATACATTTGCCTAGAAATATAGGTAGATAGATAGGTGGATAAATTTAATGGGATTCAGGAGAGTACGTTCCAGGATTACTAAAGCCATATGTAAGGACTTCAAAAACTACAGCTGCCTGTCTCAAAATGCTATCCAGGTCAAAGAAGGAACTTGCCATAAGATAGGTCACCACAGTGGGAACTTGAAAGAAGTACAGATGAGAGAAATTTATGACAGGAAGGTGCTAATTCCTGGCCTGGTGAGACAGATCTGATTAGTATATCCTGGTTAATGCAACTGGATGAAAATTCCTAATGTAACACACTGTGGGAAAGGAAGCAATTGCTCATACAAGTTATGTGAATGGCATCTACGCCTCATGGATACCTGCAACTTGGACTGTACAGAGGTGGTACCCTAAGAAGAATGCCTCTGGGACCCCCACCAGTGTAGGTGAAGCATAGGGTGAAGAAGGACCACTGGGATGCAGCTGAATATCTCTCTCTCTCTCTCTTTCTCGCTCTCTCTTGGTCTCTCTGGTATATGGTCTCAATTCAGGCAAAGGCATCTGTGGTAGTTTTGGCTTTAGTTTCAGCTAGGCCTTAGCTAGGCCTCAATTCAGCAGGCCCAAAAGATGTGACACAGATTAGAAGGGACAATCATCACCTGACTTAAGCAACCAAAGAGGTATTTCATATCATCTGACATCATCAAGAAGTGTCAAGAAGTATAAAAAGAGAGGGAAGTGGAGCTTCTGTCTCTTTTGGTCTTTGTCTCAGACTCATGAGGATGCACTGCCTGCCTCTACTGAATTAGGCCTTGCCACCATCCGCACTGTAGTATCTAGGGAGGTGAACATTTTCTTGTTAATTTTCTCCTCTCTTGCTGGGAAGTTTCTCTGGAAGAGTTTTTGGAAGGTTTTGCGGGGTTTAGGTGGTTAGAATCTGCATTATTTGGTTGGGCGACTCGGTAGCTATTGTTGTTAGTTTGGTTTTTTTCTCACATTTTTATATATATGTATTATATTCTGGTTTTAATTATCTTTCTTTTGTATAATATGAGAAGCTTGCTACTTCGGGTTTGGGGGTTTTTTCCTCTTGCTCTTTTTCCCTTGGTTTGGGAGGACTCGTTCTCTCTGTGTTGGGCAGTTGGCATTTTGCCAGCTCATCCCAAGACAGCATCTCTCACTAACTGGATCATAAGAGGTATTCAGTACCCACCAACTTTGAAATCTGCTAAAGACAACTATAAAACTTTTGACAGTATGTCCAACTACATGTCTAAGAAAATCCATGTACTGCATTCATCTTGCTTTCTCTGCAGTTTCTTAGCACCTTAACTTTAGCATGTTCTTCTGTTGATTTTCAATGCCCTTTAAGCATATTTTCATTGCTTCTTTAAAGTACCATCCTACTATTTTCTTCTATTTCCATATGTAAAACACCATGTGGTCTTCTTGTACATTTTTTGTAACAAGGAATGTTCTTTGTTCAAAATCTTTTAGACCTCTGAGTCCTCACATTTTAAAGAAATGCTGGATCTCCTAACATCTAATGTCTTCACTCAGCAAATGAGCATTTTCATGCATAGTCAGGTAAATTCTTAAACATTTATGTAAAATTACATAATGCTGCAGACTAATGACTAGTACCCTACAAGATTCTGCAGTTTCTGCATATCAAGAAGCCACTCAAAATTCTGAAAATTGATTCTGTGGACTTGCTTTTTGAGGAGCTTCTATATTGCTGAGTACAATAAATTTGGATCGAATGTTGCCATTGCTGAAATTAGAAGTCATTACTTTTTACAATACTGAATTTTGCCATAGCACAATTGTACATGGTTTTATGGCACCACCTACTGAAAAGACATATATTGAAAATATTTAAATTATGTAAACCAGTTTAAGAACTAGTTTGAAATAATCTTGCTCTTTCATATGTATAATTTGAAAATGAAGACTTACTGAAGATACAGTGAACATTAAATATTATTTTTAAACTTTAATTGTATTGGTGAGAATATGTTATTTTCTAACCAGTTAACAATTCCAAGGGAAATCGTCAAATAACTCATTAAGATGATCTGTACATTCAGTAGATTTAAGCAAAAAATCAGAATAAATAGTTTCATTATATAATTTTTCTTCTATTTTGAAAGATCACTGACAGACCTGAAATAACTTCTATTCAAATTATTTCTTAGTTAGCAGTGAGCTCTTAAAATGGACTACATTCAAAATTTGTACTACACTCTTTATAAGAAAATGTTCTCTTTAATTTAATGAAAATATAGATGCAAACATATACAATAATCACATCCTTAGTGTTGGTGTTGGTAGGAAAGCTTAAGTAATTGCCATAAAGAAAAATCTTCTAAAGGTGCCTGTTGGAGGAGACCAGACCGACAAAGAATTACAGGCGCCGGGCAGATGAGGACACTGAGGCCCGGGATCCCGGGCAGCGCGTGCAGCAACAGGATCGGGACCATGAGACCTTCCACGTGGACACTGTACCCTTAAAAAATGGCTACGATCCAAGTTTCTTCTTCCCACAATCCCTTGGAATTCTCCCACATACCCCTGGAATTCTCCCACACACCTCGTTCTCCCTATTGGTTCATTCACCGCTCCTCCCTTCCCTCCTTCCCTTCGTTTGCATGCACCCAATGGAGTGCGTGACTCCTCCCCATCTCCTCCCCATCTCCGCCCCTCTTCCCCGCCCTCATCCGGGAACTTTGTGCGCACCCCCTTATAAGCAAGCGCGGTCTATTAAACTTGGCTTTTTCCTCGTGGACTCTCGCCTGGTCTGCGTCTGTTCCGGCCGGAGGGGTCGCGCTGGGCTGGGAGCGGGAAGAGTCGACCCTAGCTTCTAAGGGGCACGATCCTAGGGAGCGCCGCAGCCCGTGGCTCGCTGCTTTCCTAGCCTTGCTCCTGGGAGCGTGAAAAACCCTTCCACTATATTAGTGGAATTATTCATCCACTGAGTGGTGCCTTCTTTCATTTTGGATTCATTCTACTTACAAGTAGCAATGCAATAATGAACTATGCAGATGATCAAATAATCACTGAATTTAATCACACAGCACCATTGTGCATTCTGACATCACTATTTACCGTATTTTATTTTTAATGAAGGTTTAAATCAAAGCTCTCCTGACTTCACTGATTAAAGGCAAACTCATTGCTCAAATGTCGGGGCTTTTTGAATAATCGTGCTTGTAGCATATTTTTGCCTTCTTCCACTTATTTTATATTACTAAGCTAGCAGAACCTCCTTCACTATGTCCCAGGAGATTGGAGGGCAAGCATAACTATGTCCTGTAACTTCTTGTCTTGTCTCGATGTCTAAGGCATGCCAGTGGTGGGAAAAATTAGCATGGTGTGGTTTAGCTGTCCTCAGTCTCTATGTGTGCAGGTCATTGCTGCTTTCATCCGGGAGGGGCCAGGGTTGCAGTAAATGGGGATTGACTTCCTTGTTCTCTCTCTCTTTCTGAGCTGTCTACTGATGACTGTGAAAACTTGAATTATATTTTGGTAAGAGCCTTCTTGAAATCAAGGCCAAGTAACAAAGATTGTGCCAAGATGTACACAAGGATCACAAAACTCAAAGCAGAAACCCAAGGGGAATCCCTCTCCTAGCTGTGGTGTAGCCCAAGAGGGAGCAGCACAGAAGGGCTGGAGAAGCACACTGTGCTACCCAGCATCCTTCCTCCCCCAGTATGTTAATGAGCACATAGCCAGTTGGAGCATATTCCAAGAACTACAGATTGTGAAAGGCTTGCAGTAAACAAATGGGTAACCCAAGCATCGGGTTAACACATCACTGACCTAGGTACACTGGTTAATAAAGCTAGCATGTTTCTGTCAAGATTATCCCACGGATTTGTGCAATCTAGGATTATTTATTAGAGCATCATGATGTAAATCAGAACTTACAGGTTAAGATCTTAATGATCCACAGAAATATGAATGGTCAGTATGTATGAAGTGGAAATAAGCAAAGGTCATCAGGAGAATTTTGCAGAAATTTAAGCAAATTAGAGAGGAATATCTATATGTTAAAATGTACATGTATAAATTTTTTTCCCCAACAAGGCCTGCAGATTCCAACCAATATTTTGGAATTGGTAACCTATAACTGTATTTTTATATTTACAGTATTACCTCAAATATTAAACCAATTTTATTAATCCAGGTGGTCCTTTGGACACCTTTCTGTCCTAATTGCTATTATGCAAGAAATTTTATTTCCCATTATAGATAATTCATTTGGGACTCCAGAAAAATATTATACTGGGAAGAGTGAGGAAATATTTCTCTTGTAGTTTTGCTTGTGACCATAGTTGTGCAGGCATTTAAATACATTTTAATGAAGTGGAATCTGGGGACAGATGTAGAGTTCAGACAGACATAGGTGTCCCGTCAGTTTCCCTCACATGTCCACTCACACGGAGAAACTCTTTGCATACTAAGAAAATACAGGTACAAACCACATCACATATCCATTGTATTTAGTAAATCTAATCCAAATATTTGGATAAAACATGGGTTTAAAATGCTACTTTCTTTGATGTGTGAATATGCACATGTATGCATGCTGTTTACAAATGTAATGACAAAATTCTATCCTCAAAAAACCCACATGCAATTCTAAGGAGAGTATTTGGCCACTATATTGGTACACAGACAAGTGAAAAATAATACTGTAATACAAACGAATGCCATGACACTTCTAAAGAAAAGTCTTTGTATATAGTAGAGGAAAAAGCTAATGAGAAACAGATGTACACAGGCAAGTATTTTGAGTGAAATTGTATGTGGTTTCATTTGAGCACATTTCTTTAGCATGTGGAGAGAGAGAGTACGTATAGCTATGCAAAGGGAAATACTAGCTGCTGAAAATGTGTATGCTATCGGGAAAAAGAGGCTTTAAAGGGGAAAGTATTCAGATGAAAAAGAAAATTTTCTAAGTCTCAGGGGAGGTCAGCACTTTTAAACTACAATTAATTATTATTATTTTGCTTTTTGGAAGGCCAAAACAAATTAAAACAATTCCTCATGCCTGTACCTACAAGGCAGTGTTTGCTGCAGCTATAGCTGTGCCAACCATGAGAACCACTGCTGCTCAGTATTGGCAACAACACCCATCTCTGCCCAGACAGCAGAGGTGGCACTCTGGACCACTGCCCCAATTCACCCTACTCAGGGAACTGTCAGCATCGAGCATAAAGCTCCCATACACCCAGTCAGTACATGACTTGCAAAACCAGGCACAGCACTAGCATCTGCTAGGTACTCAACCATCTTGGCTGGAAAAGCAGATAAAAACTCCTTCCTCCCTGTAGGGCAGGAAGGATTTCGCTTTTACAAACAAAATATAAAGTGTGTTTAAATGATGTGGTAAGGCAGAAATCATTTTTATGAGATGCTGCTGGAATGAGTGGCGTAGTGAAATAACATTAATATAGCCCTCTCAAGAGAAAACAGATTTTTCAGGGGGACATCAGGTAATAAAAAAATATCTTACTTCTGTAGACACTCAAAATTGAAGAAGAAACTTTATGTTCCATTAGAGGCAGAGTCTTTCCCAGAAAGAGTTAGAGGCAATCTTTTCCCAGAAAGTCAATTGTATGCTGGTCTGCGTGAACAGCAGCGTGGGCAGCTTCCCCTGTGCTCCACTCTGGTGAGACCCCACCTGCAGTGCTGCCTCCAGCTCTGGGGTCCCCAGCACAGGAAAGACAAGGACCTATTGTAGCAAGTCCAGAGGAGACCACCAAAATTATTAAAGGGAAGGAGCACCTCTGCTATGAGGAAAAGCTGAGAAAACTGGAATTGTTCAGCCTGGACAAGAGAAGGATTCAGAGTGACCTAATTGGCTTTCCACTATGTTAAGGGATCCTACAGGAAAGATGGAGAGAGACTATTTACAAGGGCCTGTAGTGATGGGACAAGCTTTATACTGAAAGAGTAGGCTTAGATTGGATATTGGGGTAAAATTCTTCCCTGTGAGGCACTGGCAAAAGTTCCCTGCAGAAGCTGGAGATGTTCCATATCCTGGAAGTGTTCAAGGCCAGGTCAGATGGAGCTCTGAGCAACCAGGTCTAGTGGAAGGTGTCCCTGATCATGGTAGGGTTTTGGAACAAGATAATCTTTAAGGTCCTTTCCAACCCAGCCCAACCTATGATTATATGAAACTGAATATTTTGTTAGCGTAATAGCCATCAGTTTTTCCTGCATCCTTTTACATATTATGCAGCCATCATAAAATCTAAAAGGCCTACAGGAAGATGCAGCAATTGCAAGCCCAAGACAGTCTCATTATTTCCCTCAGAAATGCTCTAATTCCACTACAGATTGTGTCTGGGAAAACGTATGTTACTTCAGAACATTATCTGAGCCCACAGACAGATAGTGTCCATGATTCAATATTGTAACAGCCTTATTTCATGGTGCAGATTCATACTCTAAAAGACAAGCAATAAATATAAAAATATATAATCTGCTCATCTGTGTAGTATAGAACTCAGCAGGTAAACTTCTTTAAAAGCTTTATCTTTTACCACAGGCTTTTCTTGTCCCTGACTCATATTATTAGGAAATCGCTTTATTCCAAAAAAATAGTATATTATTTGAAAACACTGCCACAAGCCGTGTAAACCAAGCTCTGCTTAGCCAGGTACTCCTTAAAAACTACCAATTATTGCTAGTCTCATGTTTAGAGAAGCACATTACACCACTCCATTCTTAAATTCTTTCTCAGTTATCATGACAACTTTAAAGACTATGAAAGCCACTTACTGGCTCCATATTTGCTTTGCAAATCCATCCTTCAGGGCTGATTTGCAAAGGAGGACTAACAGATTAAAAGTCAGCTTTACCACAGGGTGCTTCTGCCTATGTTTCTATAAAACAGTTCTGCTCCTCTGAAAAGGACTTGAACTACATGTAGGCCAGAACCGCAAAGAAAAAAGTAAGGAAAATGTGAAAGTAATATAATATCCTTTTTAAATCATCTTTTCTGGAGTTGAACTCCTTCCATGGACTCTGGATGAGGGTCTCAGAGCACAAAAAGAATTCAGATTTTCTTAAACTGGTGTCATTAAAGCAATGGGCTGGGCTGCTCTGGGAAATACTTTCAAAATATCAATATGAGAAATCATTGTTTCCAACCTGCATATTTCAGTGGGATCAAAGTAAAAAGTCTATGAAAAGTGTGATGTGTTCGTGAGTGCCTGTGTTCCGCTGTAGCTAAACAGCTTCAATTCTGTTGTACTGCTAGTGAGAGGTCTTCCTTTTTTTAATGCCTTGCCACCCCTGAATGCAGAAATCTGGCAAGCAGCTCTGTCAGCACTGCTAGATCGTCCCCTGGAGCTGTAGGGCAAGGATCATTTCCATGCAGGGAAAGAGGGGTGTCCTGGTACGGCCAGTCTGGCTCATGTAAATGCTATAGGCTGCCTGCAAAGTGAAACCCTCATGAAAACCATCAGCCCCATGAAGCCTCAATTGCAATCTCAGTTTTCCATTGGCCATACATATTCCACATCAAAGTCTTCAAAAAAACCTGGAACTTGTCCTAGTTCAGCAAGATGGGACCAGTTTATCATTGTGTGGGTGTGACCAAAGCTGTGTAATCTAAACCCTCCATGTCATTTCTCATGAACTGTTAACAATGGACCATTTGCAGCAGCTGCCCAGAGCACACCTGACCCCTCAGGGTGTGAGCTGGGTGTTAAAGGAGCCTGCGAGATAGGAGCTGTGATAACTTCCCTCCAGGAAGTCGTTAGCACCTTCACATCTTCCAAAAATATCCTATGACTCACAGAGTTAGATCACCCATTATGGAAATCTCTGCCCTGGGGAAGGTACTGGGCATTCCCACCTGAACCTGAGGGTATATAATCTTGGGGTTTGGGGACTTCTGATACCATTCATTGAATCCAGAGGAGGACCAGAACCTCCATAGGGCTACAACCACCACTCTTGACCAGACTGCAACCATCATCTGCACCAACAGGTTTTTCTTTCCCTTCTTTTTACTTTGGACTCAGGAGAACCCCATGGGGCTCAGAACAGGGGCTAACAAACACCACTCTGTTTGTGCCCCAGGGTGCTGGGTCATACTTCTAGGTTTTATGAGTTTAAACCAATTTCTCTTTGTAACATTGCATTTACTGTAATATTTTTTATTAAATTTTAACTCTGACTTGTAATCTCTTTTGTGTTGGGTTTGTTTCTTCTGCTGGTTTACCTTTAAACCAGCATAGGACTTGTCACGCCCCACTCCTGGGAAGGGGATGGGGGTAACTTAGGTTGTTATTAATGATTCCCTTTGGGAGGAGTTAAAGTGAAACGACACCATATAATCAGTGTTTATGTAACAATTCCATGTAATGTGACATAGAAGATAACCTTAGTGGGGGGGTGGGGGAGGGAAGATGCATAGGGGGAAGAAAGACAGGAGAAGAGTCCAGGACAGCAAGGAAAAAGAAGAGATAAGAAAAGATGAGAAGGTTACATAATCACCCCCTACGGATCCAGCGTTGCATCTCAGCAGTTCTGCAGGCGGCGGGGGCAAGGAACAGAACCCACCCAAATTCCCAAAGTCACCAATCTATTTTATACCCTCAGCATGCCCTCTGTATCTCCCTCCGAGGCAGGGGGTTGTTTTCCATGAAGCAGTGTTGCCAGCCGGGCTGTGAACCCCCATATTCGCCGGGTTCATGTGGAGGGCAGGGCAACGGCTCTTCTTGTCTCTTCAGGGCTTGACACCTTTAGCAAGGGATGGGCCCAACTGCCCATCAGGGGTATAATGCAAAAATCAAAAGCCTGCAAAGTCTCTTTAGAATGCATAAATCATTAACCATTTCAGTCTCAGACAGGACTACATCCCTTATCTCTTCACTTACCAGCTGAATTGTATTTTGGAGTAGTTAAAGTAGGCAAATTATGCCTTGCACAAACTTGGTCAAAAGTATCAGGAATAGATAGCTATTTTAATAAGACTTAATCCGAAATTCATGATGCTGCACAGTAGAGAATAAGGTAGCGATTTTTTAAAAAAAAAATATTTCAGTAAAAACATAAAAATAGGGGGGTACATCTCCTTCTGAAAAGTATTTTCAGCAGTTTCAGTCTGTGTCTTGCTCTGTTGAACCACTGAGACACCTTGGTAATTTTTCCCACTACTATAGAAAACAAAAAATTATCCCTGAAAGTCCTTCAATTCTTTTAAAAGCTTTAAAATTAGGCCATTGGAAAACAGAAAACTATAAAAGAGGTCTATTGTCTAAAGTAATTAAACAAATCCAGAGTATCTGATTCCTCTCTTATTGTTTGCCTAAGTATTCTTGTAAAGCATATTTTGCCAGTCTAAACTTTTGCTTCTCTCTCTTTCATCCAGGGCAAATCAGCACATAAACATTGCTGCTGCTGCTTCTGCTGCTGCTGCAAGTCCTGGCATAAAATTCTCAGCCAGTTTTCAGCTGGGGAAGCTTAACATTGTTCCTATACAGCCTGGGACTGGGAAATCAGTGCTTTTGAAAAGGTCTGATCTGAAGCAGGCAAAGACTGCAAGGCTTTCCAACTGCCTCCTCCAAAAAACTGAACTTAATGCATGTGTTTAAGTTCAAAAGAACTGGGACTAAAACTCTAAGCTGTTGAATACTGCCAATGACTTTGTTAAAAATGTTTTTCTATTTTTTACCTTTCTTTTGCTGCAACATTTCTCAGAGTGTGTATAGAGAAAGGGGAAGTCATATTTGTAATGACCAGTGTTAACATTTTAAAATCATGTTGGCTATTCCATTGTAACTGCTGCAGGTATTACTATCTCCTCCCAGAAAAAGTCTTTTTATGCTTTCAGGCTATTGGTAAACATGAAACCCTCAACTGGTGAGAAGTGCAGTCTCATAAGACACTGCATTTTTCACAGGCAGGCACGTAAGAAGCTGTGGTTGGGTCCTTGCTTTCAAGTGATCTAATTTTCCTGTTCAAATCAGAGAAAAAAATGGAGAAGTGCATCTCAGAATGTACTATTCTTAACAGGTAACAGGATACAGTCTGAATGGCATGCTTGATTTACAATTAAATTAACTGATATGCATTGAGTTCCTTGAACAGCCATGCCAAAGAAGAATGTGATGTGTACTACTGATTGTGTTGGGTTTCCTTCCGATTCCTTTCATTAGGATGTTCTATTCCCGTAAAACAAAACCATTCATATTCTCACATGTACGTCAATGGCAAGGGATCAGTTTTCAAAACTGCTGCACCATTTCCTCAGTGACTCAGCTTCTCAACATTTTGCTTTTTGTATGATGAAAGTAAATATCCCTGGAGTGAAGAGTCCCACTACATGTAGTGCCCACCAAATTTATGTCATTAAAGGTCATGTAAAATTACTTACTTCTCTATATACTTCTTTATATTGTCCTCTGTATGCCCCACATTTTATTTTAAAGTATAGTTTGTGACATCTGGCAGTGGGAAAAAGACAGCAGTGGAAAGAGATGTATTTAAACATGGCTTTGAAAGCAGAATGCTACTGATATTCAGACAGCAATAAACATGCACTTAACAGTATTCAGTTTACAGAAGAAGAGAAAGATAAATACCGTATTTATATGATATGATTTTGATACACATCTTCAATTTACATTGTAAAAGGAAACTCTCTGTATTGCATGTTCTTTTATTTTTATTTATTTTCTGAGTTTTACCTCATATGAGAGGCTGGACTGTTAGTGTTTAATGACTCAAAACTTTTGTCCATTCATTGAGACACCAGGCTACTTAGCTGAATCCAGACTTTGAGCCCAATAAGAATCAAACTCTGCAATATGGGATAATGCTCTTGGTAATTACCCTCTGCTCAATTGTAAAACTCACTCTTCTTCAGGGAAGGTCTGATGGAGCATTACTGGCTCAGCTGCGCTGACATGAGAGGCAGCTGTCATGACTTAGAAAGTGCCATAAACCATCAGACACCCAAAGCAACCCAGACTCATTTCAGAAGCCTTCCAAGAGAGGATTGCAAGCTTCCCCACTGCCCAGGGGAGGTACCTAGCCTGAGCGTATTTTAACCCATTAGCCTTTGTGTTTTGTGGGCTTCTTCCACCATTCCTGATGGAACTGAATTGCAACAAGCAGTTCTCAACACAGATCTATGTGCAGTTATTATGTATCTTTCTACTCTTATTATTTATTTATTTATTTATTTATTTTCCTTATGCATTTTCTTGAGTAATATTTTTATGCTTGTGCTTGTTTAAATGTAAACCAGCAGGAGAAGTGAACCTAACTCAAAAGAGATTACAAGTCAGAGTTATAATTTACTAAAAAAAAGATTACTTTAAATACAATGATCCAGAGAAAAGCAGGTTTTAACCCACAAAAACAGATGTATAACCTGGCACCCGGGGACATGAACAGAATTATGTTCATTAGCCTCTGTGCTGAGTGCCATGTGGTCCCCCTGAGTGCAAAGTGAAAGGACAGGAAAACCTGCTGGTGAGGATGAGTGTCAGTCTTGTTGAGAGTGGAGGTTACAGTCCTGTTGAGGTTCTGGTCCTCCTCTGGATCGAATGGGTGGTACCAGAAGTCCCAAAACCTGAAGATCATATACACTCAGGTTGAGGTGGAAATGGCAAATACCTCCCCAAAGGCGAGAAGTTTCACAGTGGGTGATTTAACTCTGTGAGTCATGGGATATTTTTGGAATCTTTAATGGTCTAGGTCGTTGCAACTGCCTCTTGTGCCAGTCCCTAACAGCCTAATGGGCAGACATGACCCCTCCAGCTGTGTGTGAAGGTGCTAATGCCTCCCTGGAGGAGAGTGTCTTGGGTTGAGCTGGCAAACTGCCAACTACCCAACACAGATGTCAGAGCTTTCCTCCCTCCCTGCCGACAAAAGGGAGGAAAAGGGAAAAAACCTTCAAACTAGGTTTATGCTTAAACTAACTATATTTACAGAAAAGAGAAAAATAAAACTACAACATAACACACATTTACACAAGTTAGAAATAACAAGAAATAACTTCCCACTCCTGATCGAAAAGAGATTCTATCACTCTAGATCTATAAGCACCTTAAAAGACACACAGCAAGACAAAGAAAGTATAACAACAAAATATTTCTACTTCCCTAAATTTGAACAAAAGGCAAGTAGCAGCAGCAGGAGCAGGGCCCAGCACAGCAAAACAGCTGTAGAATGTCCTGCCTTTACTTCAGCCATGATGGAACTGAGGAAAAAACACCTCCTACTCCTGTATTCATATCTCAGGTTTGCGTCATCTGGTATGAAATATTTCTTTGGTTATTTAAGTCAGGTGATACCTGTCTCTCCTAATCTACATAGATTCTCTGAGCCTGCTAATTCGAGGCCTAGTTAAAACTAAAGCCCAAACTACCACAGGGAGTTACCACAGCTGAGTCATTGGTATGAAAAGAGAAACATTCCTGCATCTCACAGGGTTCTTTACCACCCACCTTGTAGCCTGAGGTGTCAGGTGTGCCCTAAGCAGCTTCTGCAAATGATCAATTATTAACAGTTCATCAGAAATGACACAGAGGGTGTAGAATACACAGTTTGGGTTATACCCACATAGTGATAAACTGGTCCTGGCCACTGTAACTAGGACATGCTTTCATATTGCTATATTAGTATAGATAATAATAACCAAAACAACTTCATACCTGCTTTCCACTGCCACCAAATTGTTCTAAAATAAAACATACAGATATATATTTATGCCAACACTTATCATTCAGTGCAATTTCACCCTGATCCACCCCAACAGATGTGTTAACAAAAACCTGGGTTACTCTCATCTTCTAGGTGAGTCATAACACCTTGTGTCTCCACATCTCAGAAATGTAGCTTTTTCAATGCTAGCTACAAAACTGTGCGTCAACTATTTTTCCTGATTAAGCAAGATTTACTACATTAGATTAATTGCCTAAGAGATTTAATTACATTAGATTTAATTGCCTTTCACCCAAAAATTCCTTCTGAAGTTCATATCAGAATATCACAGTCCAATACAGAGGCTCTGTTCCCCTTGGGTAACACAAGGCTATGTAAACACACAAGTGTTCACTCCTGAGATACTGCTATACAGGTATAAATTCCCTGTTGCAACTTTTCAAAGGAATAAGTGCAAAGCCTACTAATATCTTACTTGACAATCCCTGAGGTCAGTAAAACAGTTATTAATTAAACCCCAAGGTGCAAGTGAAATGTATCTACTTGCAAGAGAGCTCTTCAAATCTATGCTTCTCATACGTTGAAAACAGGCATCAAGTACATGTACAGTAGAGAGTTTCCAGGGTATTCTTCCTATGATTTTGAGGGGGGGGTGTTGCATTTTAAGTACAAGGCAACAGTGTAAACCCAAATTGCACAATCATCACTTCAAAAAAATCCCTAAATGTATTACAATGGCAAATATGAAATGTGCAGTTCAGATGTCTGTGTCTTTCCAAACATTACTTGAACAAGCCCTTCTAGCACCACTGGAAAATGGCTTAGAACCAAGGGAAACACAGGCAACTGGTTCAAACTGATTGCCAAGAATGTAGAGGCAGCCATGCTTCAGAGCGAAGAGAAAATTACACAGTTCTTGTGTCCTGGTTCTCATCCAGATACAGGGCACAGAATTGTCACTCTCATGTTTTAGGCAGGCAAGTTACTGTGTTACCATGTGTTGTACCACTCTTCTGTTCATTTAGAGACAACAGGCAGGTGAAAATGAGGAAAAGGACACAGTCCTTATCTTTCCCCAGGATGCTGGCTTTGCCTAAATACAAAATTTTTAAGTTTGTTTCTTGTTGTAAAGGGCTCTACGGATAAGGACCTGGGGGTCTTGGTGGACAACAAGCTGTCCATGAGCCATGAGTGCCCTGGGGGCTGAGAAGGCCAGTTGGATCCTGGGATGCATTAGGAAGAGCATTGCCAACAGGTCAAAGGAGGTAATCGTGCCCCTTTACTCAGCGCTAGCCAAGACATGTCTGGAGTGCTATGTCCAGTTCTGAGTTCCTCAGTGTAAGTGAGACATGGAGCTCCTGTACTGGGTCCAGTGGAGGCTGTGGAGATGATTAAGGGACTGAAGCATGTCTCCTACATGGACAGGCTGAGGGAGATGGGCCTGTTCAGCCTGGAGAACAGACAGCTGAGCAGGGACTTCATCAATGTCTGTCAGTATCAAAAGGGAGGTGTCAGAGGATGGACCAGGCTCTGCTCGGTGGTCCCCAGAAATAGGAAAAGGGGCAACAGGCAGAAACTGATGCACAGAAAGTTCTGCTTGAACACCAGGAAAAACTTCTTTACTGTGCTGGTGATGAGCACTGGAACAGATCACCTGGAGACATTGTGTAGTCTTCCTCACTGGAGATATTCCAGAACCATCTGGACACAATCCTGTGCCATGTGCTCTAGGATGACCTTGCTTGAGCAGGGAGGTTGGACCAGATGACCACTATGGTCCCTTTCAACCTGACCCATTCTGTAATTCTGTTAATTAAGAAGGAAGAAGACTTAGGTTAAGACTTTGTCTCTAACTTATTTTATCTATAACAAAAGGCTACAGCATAGTAAGTGTCGTGGAAGACAACACATTTCATAACTGGCCTTATTCATGAAAAGCTATTTACACTACAGGCTGTCATACTGAAGAGGACAGACCTTGTAAGGAATGTAAAACCTACCAATTGAATAGTAAAGTTCAACCTTATCTCAGAGAAAAGGTCTTGTGATCAGGGCTTGAAGTTTTACTCATTAAGAAATTCAGAAAACACATTATGTAAATCATGAATGTACTGCACTACATCCATCCAATGTGTCAGTTTTATTAGAGTTGTTAAGGTGTATGTTTCTAGGAATAAATACTTGCAATGTGTTTTTATCTGATCCCAAAATAGAAAAAAAATAAGTCTCAGCGGGAGAAAAAGGTGATAGGAAGCCAAAATCAAACCAACTTAGCATAGCACAAAGAACTGCAATTCTAATACAGTTGTATAAGTACAACACAGAGCCACACAGCCAAACTCTTCTCCCTGACACCAACAAAGTGAAACAGCTCCCCACAGGTGATGAAGGAGCTGGCAGAAGAGCTGGTTAAGCCACTCTCCATCATCCACCAAAAGTCCTGGCTCTCTGGGGAGGTCCCAGATGATTGGAAGCTGGCAAATGTCATGCCAATCCACAAAAAGGGCTTCAAGGAGGACCCGGGCAACTACAGGACTGTCAGCCTGACCTCAGTGCCTGGCAAGGTTATAGAGCAGATTATCCTGAGTGCAATCACACAGCACCTTCAGGATGGACAAAGGATCAGAACCAGCCAGCACAGATTTAGGAAGGGCAGGTCCTGTCTGACCAACCTGATCTCCTTTTATGATCAGGTGACCCACCTGGTGGATGAGGGAAAGGCTGTGGATGTGGTCTATCTGGACTTCAGCAAGGCCTTTGACACTGTCTCCCATAATATACTCCTGGAAAAGCTGGTAGCCCATGGCTTGGAAAGGGGCACTCTGTCCGGGGTTAAGAGCTGGCTGGATGGCCAGACCCAGAGAGTGCTGGTGAATGGAGCTGTGTCCAGCTGGCAGCCGGCCACCAGTGGTGTCCCACAGGGATCAGTGTTGGGCCCAGCTTTGTTTAACATCTCTATTGATGGTTTAGATGAGGAGATTGAGTCCATCATTAGCAAGTTTGCAGATGACATCAAGTTGGGAGGGAGTGTCGACCTGCTGGAAGGAAGGAGGGCACTGCAGAGGGACCTGGATAGGCCAGAGAGATGGGCTGATTCCAATGGGATGGGGTTTAACAAGGCCAAGTGCTGGGTCCTTTGGCCACAATAACCCCAAGCAGTGCTACAGGCTGGGCACAGAGTTGCTGGAGAGCAGCCAGGCGGAAAGGGACATGGGGGTTTGAATTGACAGGAGGCTGAACATGAGCCAGCAATGTGCCCAGGTGGCCAAGAAGGCCAATGGGATCCTGGTTTGCATCAAGAATACTGTGGCCAGCATGACCAGGGAAGTGATCCTTCTCCTATACTCACCGCTGGTGAGGCCACACCTTGAGTATTGTGTTCAGTTCTGGGCTCCTCAGTTTAGGAAAGATATTGAGGTGCTGGAGCAGGTCCAGAGAAAAGCAAGGCTGGTGAAGGGGCTTGAGCACAAGTCCTATGAGGAGAGGCTGAGGGAGCTGGCGTTGTTTAGCCTGGAGAAGAGCAGGCTCAGGGGAGACCTTATCACTCTCTACAACTATCTGAAAGGATGTTGTAGCCAGGTGAGAATTAGTCTCTTCTCTCAGGTAACCAACAGTAGGACAAGAGGTATGGGCTTAAGCTCTGCCAGGGGAGGTTTAGGTTGCATATCAGGAAGAAGTTCTTTACAGAGAGAGTGGTCAGGCATTGGAATGGCCTGCCCAGAGAGGTGATGGATTCTCCAACCCTGGAGGTTTTTAGGGTGAGACTGGATGTGGCACTTAGTGCCATGATCTAGTAATCAAAGTGGGGTTGGATTAAGGGTTGGACTTGATGAACTCAGAGGTCTCTTCCAACTCAACTGATTCTATGATTCTATGATTCTAAAAGTATTCACTTGTGGTTCCACATAAACATTTACAGAGCAAACAATAGTTAACAACTCTGGAAAAGAAACAACAATTTTATCTAATGTGCGCTAAGAAACCAAATAAGATATAGAAAATATCAAAATAGGAAACTGCAGCTTGCACACAGTGCTTCACCCAAAACATAGGCACCATTTCTAGCTCTAGTTCTGCCTAAAAATCTGATATGATTCCTTCCATTGCATCAGTATCTCTATAAAGGCCAATAAGGACATGGAAGGAAGTAAAGGTTTCAGGTTTTACTCCTAATAGGTGAAGCCTACAGAATAAGCTTAGTTAATAAACTTGTCCAACTTAAAATGTACTGACCGAAAACACAGCCAATTAACTTTACCTTTCAAAGACACATAAAGAACAGAATGAACTTTTTCTTTAAATATGTTTTTGTCCTCTGGCACTACAAAAAGGAGAAAAACAGGAAAAATGTGACAGCAACAATATTCATGATTATTGAGTCATAACCATCAAACAATGTGTATAGAGGACACACACAGCCTGCATTTCATACTAAAATTCCACAACACACCATAGCCTGCACATCCAAAACCACTCCAAAACTAATACATGACATTAATCGTTCTTGTCAACCACTATAACCTGATGAATTTGCAGAGTTTATTTTCCATTCCACTGGAGACTTAAATATAATAAAAATAAAAAGTAGGCCGAAGCAGCAAAAATACCAGAGGCCAAAAGAATAAATAAAGCATAATGACTCCACAGCCCAGAATCAAAACCAATGATCACTAGAGGTAAATGGGCCAAATACTGGCCTCTACTATTAGTATATGCACTTTTCATTACTAACTCACAAAAAATGAATTCACATAAGTTGTCTGTGCAAGACAGTGAGAATGAAGTAGAACAGAAGGTAATGTCCCATAAATATATCTCAAAGCACTTCATGAATGTGACTTGTCACAACCTGTTTAATTGCAAGGAACATAATTTATAAGTATTATTGCCATCCCATACATGCTGACGCTGGGATACCCCATTAAGGCTTAAACTTGAAAAAATGGTACTTTTGATTAAATCTGATGTGACCAGGCTCATTAATGTAACACTTAACTAGTTAAGCATGGTGTAACCAAAAAACAGTAACTGCAGCAGCAGAATATGAGCAACTCTTCAAACCTCTCATGACATGAACCCAGGTATCCTTCTTCCAATCTTACCCTTACTGACATACAAAGACATATGCCCTATTTCTAGTGTAGTGTTAATATCATTGAACGAAAAGCTCATTATTAACTGCCCTGGAGTGATCTATACACAAGATGAGGGCAGAAAGGAATTCTTTGCAGTTTATCAATCTTTCTCTGTTTCAGTTTGAAACCTTCAGACCAAAATCAACACAGGTTCAGCTTTCACACCTCAAAATAAAATTATCTTAAAGGACAACATCAGCAGAAGAGTTATAGCTTCTCAGAAATTTTACAAAGAGCACTTTTTCATCAGCAAATGAGGATTCACCAAAGCAGAATGCTTTTCAGATTCTCATGGCATCCGGGCAGGCCTGCTCTCCCAGTGCCTGTTTTCTGATCTGGGAGTCTGGAGACTGTGGCTTTTGACCTCTTAGAACTACAGCTTCATCAGACTCAGCTTTTTCAACCTTTAAAATAAACCAGAGTAACCTTTAAAAATAAATGGTTGGAAACAAATCAGTGAGCTAGTATTGCTCAGGGTATTTAGTTCATCTATTATGAAGTTCTTCGTTACACTATAATAGAATTATAACTCCCAGAATATGACAGCCTGAGTATTCACATGTGAATTCAACTTAATCTATAAAATATAATATAAATAGGGCCTGAATCAAAGACTGATGAAGTCAATTGAAAGATTCCTAATACATCATATGAACTTCAGGTCCTGAAATAAAGGGTTCAAGTAGCCTGCTTACAATTTCTTTGGACTAGAAAAATTTAGTCATACAAAACTGTGTCATCATGGTAACACATGCTATACATTTCTCAGCAAAGATTTGTGGGGGGGTTTTTTCCAGCAGACTGCTTGCATCACACAAAATCAATCTGCTTATGAAAAAACCTGACACTAATATTGTCCACTTTCAGCTCCACAATACTCTCTGATGTCTCTTACACTGAAAATGTGTTAAATAGCTTTTATCAGCTTTTTCTATCACTGTTATAATAAGAACAGTTGTGGGAGCAGCAAACTTTGTCTTGTGCAGATTCCTGAGCAGTGCTGTATAAAATGTACATTTATCAGCTTTCCCTCACTATGGGTTATGATTGCAAGCCTCTCCAATATCTTAAGAGTCCACTTTTTCCTGGAAGTAGTTAGCATTTTAAAAACACATCTCTCTACCTAATCTGTATCAAGTCCAATGCCAACCAATAGAATCTGAAGTCATGTATAGATACACAGGGAAGGAGTCACATACAGACATACAGAAACACTGATCACACACACACATGTACAGCACAAGCATCAAAAAATCTTAATTTTCTTACAAAACTGGGCCAAAAAAATCTCCTGTGTTCCTATGAGATGAGAAAGAAACAAAAATATAACATAATTTAAAACCAAAACAGTGACAAGAACAACACGGAACCTACCAAGGGTGTCAGTATTTTAAGTCAGTTTCATTTTAGGGAATTTGTCATACTAATTTCTCTTGGCCTTATAGTGCACATACAAACTATACTAAGCAGTTAATAAGCATGCAAAGTTGCTGATATTTTGATTTTCTAAAATCTGAGGGAAAATAATTGTGTCACTCTGGCTGCTATGTTGTAAATTTGTTCATTTAATTATGATATCAATCATTTTGCTGAATAGATTGCAACATCCAAACAAAGGGATTGTAGTGTAGCAATTGTAGAAAATCTCCTCACACCTGTGAATTTCCACAGAAAATTGCTATTAAAAATTGGTGCACACACAGTGCAACACAGTCAGTGCTACAGAACACTAAGCTTTTATTTTAGAAAGTAGTTTATAACAATATTTTCAACATAGTTTTGCTCATAACTTTTTCTTATGATTCTAAACATGCTGAAACTACAGAGAACCTTTCAATTGACTTTACCTGGATTTGTATTGTGCATTTATGGTTTTGTACTTGCCATGTTTTCTTCAGTTCTGGATAAACAGCTCAGTCACTGATATTATGATCATAGTACTCTGGAGTACCTGGTCAAATAACTGACTTTGTGCAACAAAGCACTTGGCTGGTGTGTAAATCTGAGACATAAACCATAGAAGTTATTCTGTCATGTCATGTCCTGTGTGCGTGCTTCAACTGTTGTCAAAATCAGAATTATATCATACATATGAGAGGCATTGACCTTAAGTTACACAAGAAATAAGGTGGTATTAAAATGAAACAGTTCTTTGTATGTGAGACTATTCTTAACTTGTAACTGTTCAAAAAGAACATCATGCAATTATCAGCACAAGTCCTTAAAATTAATTCCAATACATGGACTGGGACTGAAATAGTGACATTATTTTCCTTTTTTTTGCAATTCTCATTACAGGCAGGATAGGCAAAGATATTGTAAATACTGTAAATATCGTATGTGCTTTGTACTTTTATGTACTTGGCTGTAGCAGACTAAATGGAATACAAGATTTTAGTCCACTGTACACGTTGATCAATACACAGTCTCAGGCACACAATATCAACTCAAGGTAAAATTCGCTGGGCAAACAAAAGCTCTATTGAAACAATTCATTGTGTACTATGTGGATTTAGACAGCATTTGGGCATGACAGGCCTTGGGTTAGCCTCCTGCTCAGAGCTGAAATTGGTCTACAATATGAAGAAGACATTGACTTTAAAGACTGTGCAAATGCGAGATAGAGGTGGAGATGGGCACTTGAACCTAGAGCTTAAAAAGAGGCCTCCATTCTCTTATCTTTGCACTTTCAGCAGAGAGATTAAATACAAACATAGAAATTTGGCTTTGACGGCATCCTTTAGAAACAGTTTTTTCATGCTGATTTCTGTTTCAAATGATAATTGACTCCCAGATTTTTTCAAGAAAGGAAACTTCAATTGTATAAAAAAGTCACAAATAATCTGTTTTATAGATTAGAAAGATTAGGTTTTCTTATAACAGTTGAAATTATTACACATTGGGCTTTGTTTCAGATCCTTCTTTCTGGGAATTATAACAACTGCTGCCAAAACAAAATCTGTTTAACTGTTTAAGCTAAAAACCTAATTCAGTGCAAATGAGATCAGTTTATCAGAGTTTAATAGCTATAACACAGACATAGAAATAAAAAAATAAAAACAAAATCTTCCTTCTACCTTCATTCAGATGCATAGCCAAGATACTTTTAATTTTTTAAGGCAGGAAATATTGTGGACCTCATGTTAAATGGACAGTGCTTCTTCCAGATTCTTTTTGAACCCCATGGGGAGTTAGCTTCACTGGCCCACATTATCGCTGAGCATTATCATGGCTGTTTCTCAGAGTATTGAGGAAAGGTCAGATACGAGCTCTGAAAAGACCTGATTGGAATTCAAATACCATTTGCTTGGCTGTGAGAAATGGCATTTGTAAGCAATATTGAATGAAACAAGCTTTATTTCTCAAAATGCTTCCTCTGCTATAGATGGCCCTGCCTTGGCAGGGCGTTTGGACTAGATGGTCTCCAGAGGTCCTTTCTAAAACTAAGGAGTCTGTGATTCTGTATTTCTTGAAGGTGTTTCCATTGCAACTAAAGTCTATCAGAGCTGGCACAGCTGAGCTTTCCCTCAACAATTGTTCTATAGGAAAGTGGCCCAAGCACAAGGGATGTTGGACTGCTGGACTGCAGGATGCTGGGCTGTTACTTTCAAAGGTAAATGGTCACAAAAACTAGGCTGGACATCAGGAAGAATTTCTTCATGGAAAGGTCATTGGAACAGACTGCCCAGGGAGGTGATGGAATCACCATCCTTGGAAGCATTCGAGACACAACTAGACTTTGGCACTACATGTTAGTTGATCTAGTTTATATGGTGAAGATCGGTCAAAGGTTGGATTTGATGATCCCAGAGGTCTTTTGCAACCTACATGGTTCTGTGATTTTGTGATTCTGTGAAAGAATGTGACACAAACCACTTCTTGACAACTTGAAAAGGGCTGGGGACAGCTAAAATTTATATGCTATCCTCAGGAAAAAGAAACCAGACATATCTATCCATATGGATTTTCTGAACCCTCAGCAGAGGGAAAAGCAATGTTTAAAGCCAGGTCTGGATGACTGCATGGGCAAAAGCTGAGAATGATAAAATGAATGGATTAAAAAAAAAAGTGTGGAGATTGAGAACAGAGGAAAACAAGAGTTCCCAATGAAGGAATAAAAAAGGAGTCAAGATATAAGTGAAGGATTATAAAGAAAGTCAAGAAGTAACTGAAACAAAGAACAGTCCTATCTGTACCATGGAGTGGCAGAACTTGGAAAAAGGAATGTGAAGAAGAAGGAGAATATAAAGGAGAAAGCACATTACTTATAAAGAAGTTGGTTGGAGAAGATTATTCTTTTATGCCCATTTTACTAATTGAAAAATCTTTGGTTGCTGCACACATTTGTCTGGTATACAGTGTTGCTTTTAGCACTCATTGCTTCATTTTCTCCTGATCTACACAGCAAAACCAAAAGGAGGAGGGAGTTGTTTACTTTCAGGAAAATGGCTAAGACAAGTAAAGCCAGTCCTGGCAAACATCACATCAGTACATACCATCAGTACAGCCTAGTAAGAGGACAGCCACTGTGTGAGTCCCTTTTGGGAGTTGTTTCCTTATGATTAACTTTTCCGAGTCAGGTTGGCTGGATGAGGAAATGTTTGGGTAAGGTTTGGGATCACACTCCAATGACTCAGAATTCAAAATATATAGTATATATGTAATATGAATGCCATAAACAAGCCAGTAGTTTTGCACAAACTGGCTCTGGTTTAGATACCAACAGCCTAAAGCAGATCTGAACACCAATAATTGGACAGTAATAGATGCCTCTGGTTTTAAACCAAGCTTTCAGTGCTGTCCTGTTTTTCTAATGTACAGGAACACTGGTGATGATTCATAAGGCCACACTTGAAGTTGAGGTAAAAATCCATGAAACAGTGCAGCTTTACTTTGGTAGAGAATCTGGTCTTCCAGCTCCCAGTTTTGGAGAACACCTTCCATAAAGACAGATTTCTTCCAGTATACAGTCAGGATAACAAAGGTACATTCAAGCAAAGGTGTGCTATGGCCAGCATCAGCTGGAAAACATGGGGAGAGATAGGGAGGGAATGCAAGCTCAGATCTCGACAGCAGAAAAGGCACCACTTACCTGTTTGCCTTGTGTGGTGTTTCATCCCCTTCCCCTAGACTCTCCTCCAGACTCTCATCTCAGACATGCTCATTAAGCCTCAGCCTTAGTGAACAGCAATTGGGCTAAGCTCCTCTTCAGCTTATCAGAAATACTGTTTGCTCCCAGGAACTAGTGCCATCTAATGAGTTCCTGTTTATTAACCAACAACCCTGGAAACTTATTTTTCTTGCCTGAATAGCAACCCAAGTGGAACAACATTTTTGATATTGAACTGTTCAAAGAAAGTTACTGACCTGAATTTCAGCCAGGATGGAAAACAAGTATGGCTAAAGCCAACTCTTTTGCAACCCTATAAGCAGCAGCCCTAAGTGATACCCTTGAGCCCTCCTGGGCTGCAGCAATCCATGGTAAGCATCTTCCTCTAAGTGGAACACCTCTCAGAGCTTCTCAAATTTGCTATACTTGGAAGGCTGCTGCCAAATGCAGACAGAGCCTGGGCTGATGTCTCGGGTTGAGCAGGCAAAATGCCAACTGCCCAACACAAAATTAAAGCCTCCATCCCCCTTGCCAAGAAAAGGGAGAAAGGAAAAAAAATGTAAACTCAAAACAGGTTTATATACTTATACAGAAAGGAGAAAATTAAAAGAAAATTACAATATAACACACACACAAGTTAGAAATAACAAAAAATAACTCCCCACTCCCCATTGAACACAAATCCCACCATTCTAACTACAAATCGCTCTGGAGAACTCAATTCCCCAGAGACAGACCCAAGCAGAGAGAAAGACTAAGAACAAACATTTTACTTCCCTAAGATAACACGGTGATGAGCTGGTGCTGGGCCTGGTCCTCCCGTCCCTCCTGGGATGGCACAGTATGTTGTCCTGGGACCACAGATTGAAAGAACTGACTAAGCCACTCCTACACTAGCTTTTATATTTGAGATGATGTCAGAATATGGTATGGAATACTATTGGCCAGTAGTAGTCAGCTGTCAGCTAGCCCAGCCCAGCTCAAGTCAGCTGATAGTCTCAGGCCTAATCTGAAATCGAAAGCCTAAATTTAGGCCTGCACCTAGCTAAGCCCATAACAGCTGATAACTGCACTTCTCAAGGTTCAACCCCTCACCCGGTGAAGAGATGCAAAGGTACTTCACTGAACTCAAGGGGAATATTTCACAGGATACCTTGTACATACTTCTCTAGGTCTGAGTGCATGCAAGGATGAATATGCTATAAAAATACACTATGAATGTTGCTCTCTTGATTACTTTAGATTTACTTTTGATTTTGCTTAAGTACTTTAGATTTGTAAGTTAGGCCTATAAGTGAGTGTTGTGCTTATAGTAAATTCTATCTGAGTCTTGTGTTAAAGTTTAACTTAAGCTCTCAATCAAGTGCTGTTAAACCTTGAGGCCTAAACCATTGCTCAAATCTCGGTCTCAGTTTGGCAAGGGGGTCCACTCTGAATTTCAGTGGAAGGGTCTCCCTTTTTCCTTTATGTCCTTACCCTTTCTTATCCTTACCCTTTTTCCCCACTAGTCTCCATGTAATTAATTTTAAGGGTTGATTTTGGTTTTAGATGGATTGACTTTAGATTTTAGTTTGCTTTTCTCTCTGTGTTTTAACCACCTTGTAAGTAGTAGAGTAAACCTTGCCAACAAACATTGTTGTACTTTCCCTTTTATATTAAACCTCCTTGTTCCAATACCTTTGCTGGTGATACTTTAAGCAGCCTAAAACACTCATTCACAACACTTCAACACTGAAAAGTATGATATTCTCATATTTTGCAATCCCTATTTCAGTCTAACAACAGAAATAATGCACCATGCTGCCACAATGCTGAAGAGCCACATATCTGGGGAAGTTGTAAATTGGAATAGAAAGGGGGGGGGAGGATGCTGAAAATGTGTCTGCCTTTCTTTTTGTATAGAGGGTCCTGTGTAGCATGGGAGAAGCACATCCCTTTCCCTCTATCACCCCATGCTCGGCATGCTAGAGAAAACCCCCACCTCAACAATGAGACAATGGTCTTCTTTAGAGAATCAGAAGAGTGAAGAATTTTACTATGAGTATTCCATTTCTGAATAGAAGGAGGAAATTCCTGTCAGTATGTAGGAGGACCACAAGTGTGCATGCAGATTCTAGTGGAGACCAGAGGCAGTGAGCACACTGGACTCCCTAGCTTTAGGTAGCTAACTCTTACTCCTGTGTTGTTTTCTTAGACTTCAGTATAATCAAGAGAGGGAGAATTCTGAAAGGGCCCTTCCAGAAGCAAAATGCAGCAGGTCTGTCTCCACTGCCAGTACAAAAAGCCCAGGATGCCCAGTCCCATAGCTTAAATATCACATTATTTTGTTTCCTAACATGCACTCTGAATCTAACTACAGAATCAGAGTTTGGGCTGGAAGGAATGAGTTATCTTTCAAGCTCAAACAGCAAAGACTATAAAGGTAGAGTAAACATGAAAAAAGATTAAACAAGCAAACCAGAGTCAGCCTTTGGGTTTCAGATCTCTTTGGCTTGTATTTATTTGGCAGGCCATATATTCTCCATTCCACTGTGTTGCTTTTGTTTCTACCAAGGGGATAAGGTGGGAAAGGTATTCAAATCACTTTTTCAGAACTTTTCATCGAGCATTGTAGCTTACAGCATGAGTATAAATTCATATTTATCTTAATAGATTTTGTAGCAAGCATGAAACTGAGTTATCATGTAACCAGGAGGAGAGAGCATACTATATCCACTGCTGAAAGCATAGAAAAATCCCATTCCCAGAACTTAAATTCCAGACACTTTTATCTCTCTCCAGAAAAAGTATAATGTACTCAAGACATGTTTGTTTTTCCCAACAGGCTGGTAAAGGTAAGGATATAGATATGATTATTTTTTCTGGAGTGCTATTTAAATAGGAATTAAAAGATACAAATAACAAATTTAACATAGTTATGGAGCCAAGCAATGAACTTGCCACTTTAAGAGTGATGCCTTAAAATGACTTCTAAGAAATATATTACTTTTTTAAAAAAAGCACAAGGCAAGGCTTTAGACTCTTACTAATTTTTCTCCCAGAGTAACAAGGTGTGCACTTTAGACAAATAATTAAGGAATAGTGTGTACTTGTTGCCAGAGTTGGAACCCCCTCTACCCTCGATAAGTTAGTATTAGTATGAAAGAAGATTTACTTCAGGAATAGAGGGGCAGGTGTCCTCAGGCTAGAAAGTGAGAGGAAATTTCTTCAGGTCAAATCTTTGTTTTTGTAGGAAATATTTCTTGTTTTATCTCACATTTAAGCAAATAAAAATGTAAACATTTTGAGTTTCCCATAAATACTTTCAGTATTTATTTCCTAAATAAACAAATTCAACAGGTCAGAAGCACATGATTTCAGGCAATACTTTTTGCTTCAGGAATAATTTGCTTTACTCAGCATGAAAAGATGTGTTCTCCAAAGGATTATTAATTTTTCTCATTACACAGATTCAACTCCTCTAGTTTTGAAAACAAGAATTTGGAATTTAGTGAAAGTATGAGTTGATTTCAGTCTATATTAATGCCTCAAAATGTTTGTGCCTTTAAGCTCACAGAATGTCTGCCCTGGATGATTTTAAAATGTAAGATATGTTCTCATGTTATTCACATTAATGTCTTCATATTAAGAAAACAAACATAAATATGTATCCAAATTCTTCCTTCAATTACACATCCATTGAAAATTTGTCTGTCCAATCTACCAAATGATTCTCAGGAAAATTTACATCCACATAGTAGCTATTTAACACTTCTTGATAGTAATTCTTTTATGCTTTAAGGAAGAAGTTCAAAGCTGTCCTTTGCACAGCAGAAAAATTAACATGTTTGAAGTCACAGGTGGGTCTGCTTTCTTCTTTGGGCTGCAGCTAATTTGCTTGCAATATAGTTTCCTGTCTTTTGCTTTTCCATACCTAATAATGAACACATCAGAAGAGTTCTTGTGTGCTGTCAAAGATTTTCTCTCAGCTTGCCAGGATTTGCCTTGATCCTGGGTAATTAACATAGCAGTATCTCAGCATTATCAGTATTTTACCCAACCCCTGTAGGCAATTCTAGCCTAAAAAAAAGGATGCTTTTCTCCAGGGAATAGCTGGAGCAATTTTTGCTGGTTTTGTGACCGTGCATACATCTTAAAAGCAGGCTTCAAAGAGATGGTGGTGCTGAAGCAGTACAGATCCAACTCACATTTCTTCAGCCTTGTTTGAAGAGCACTGAAACAGCTGTTCAACAGAAATCTATTACTGGGAATTAGTTTAAATAGGTAGATATACCAAACAGATTATAGCATAAATCCTACATTATATATATAAATTACATTATCCAAACCTATCTGTGCCTTTTGGGAGGAATAAACTGTAAAGGACAGTGAATTTGCTAGCCCTTTTTTGAAGATCAAGAAGACCAAGCTGCAACACCAATGATCATAACATTGTTAAGATGCACCCCACAGATACTTCTAGGTATGTCTTACAAAAAGGTATATCAAGGTATCTAAGAGAAACTAATCAATATTTTTAAACGTTCCTTTTTTTCCTCTCTCTTCTGCTAGAGCAAGCTATAAAAATCAGATGGCTTTTTCTAATAACTTTTTTAAAAAAAAGGTCAGACACTCAAACAACCATCCATCAAGAGCCTCGTAACTATTTTTCTACAGTCAGTACTTGAACTGGATGAATCTGTGCATTTTAGTGTCATTGTCTTAGCTTCTGTCACTTTGAGTTCTTATAACTACATTACAATTCCTTTCATTAATCAAAATTACTTCAACAGTTAATAAACCCTGCACAGAATTACGGCTAAAGATGTACATATTATCTTAAACCACTCCAGGACCAACATAACTCCTGATCTAAACTGTTACTACTTTTTTCTGGGTCAGCTGCATCCGCCTGTATTCAGGTTGAATTTATTTGAAGGAGCAAGGTCCACCACAGGGCCTGATTTTCACAGAAGTTCAATCTTCTGTAATTGCTGTGTTCCGTTTCACAAAAGGGCAAGCAGGTTAAAGTCCTTGGGAATACAGGACAAGCATCTACCTCTCTGGAGAAATCGATGTATAATGGTGTATTACATAGTTATTAGGCACCAACATCATTAATTCATTAAACAAAAGATTACTGGTAGTTTCTTGTAACTGAGAAAGTTCTTCTAATACAATAGACTAAGAAGAACAGATCTGGAAGCAGTAGTGGCAACGACAGTAAGTCAGGTTGATTGGTTGTCCTGCTGCAATGCAAAGTACCAAAAAAGTATCATGTAATATTTTTTATTGGCCTGCAAATGCATAACAAAACAGAGTTTTTGTAGAACATAAAATCATCAAATTATGTTCAAATAGTAAAATTGTTTAGGGGCATATGTTGCAAATATTCTAAATGGAAAAGATTTAGTGACAAAATTTAGGATTTTAATAGAACAATATTTCATAGAATTCTTTAGGTTGGAAAAGACCTCTAAGATCATTGAGTTTAACCACTAAACCAACACTGACAAGTTCACTACTAAACCATGTCCACAAGTGCCACATCTACATGGCACTCAATCCTGGATAACATCTTAAGAGATGAGAGTGATGAATTTCTACATTCTCCTTTCTGTTGCTGCGGATAATTAATGAGCAAGGAAACCATGTATTATGACCAGCAGAGATAATTGCTTTTAAAAATGAAAAAAAATATTTTTTTAATACAGAAATAATACTCTATTTGCTTGGAAAAGAAGAGCTATGTACATACAAGTATGTATAACCTCATAAGGACTCAGAACAGAGCAGACTATGGGTTTGCCAGATGCATTCTTTATTAAGAAGCCTCTTAGGTCACTTATTATTTGAAAGGAAGGAAATTCACTGATAATAGCATAGTGATTTTTATGTTTGAGAAAATATACAGCAATAATAGAAGGTTGTTACCAATGGAAGCAGTCACAGAAGCTAGAAGTCATGACTTACAAGGAGCAGCTGAAGACATGATGTTTTTTCAGCTTAGAGGAGACTGAGTGACCTCATTGCTGTCTACAACTTCCTCAAAGGATGAGCAGAGAGGGAGATGCTGATCTCCTCTTTCTGGAGTTTGGTGATAGGGCATGAGGCTGTGTCAGGGGAAGTTCAGACTGGATATCAGGAAAGAGTTTTTCCCTCAGTGTCCAAACAAGCACTCCAACAGGCTCCCCAGGTGTTAATGGGTTTATCTAGGCCTAAATTTAGGCTTTGATTTTTGTAGCAGGCCTTGGATTATCAGCTGACTCGAGCTGGGTCAGGCCAGCTGACAGCTGACTTCTACTGGCCAGTGGTGTTCCATATCATATTCTGACATCATCTTAGTATAAATACAGTGAAGGAAGAGGTGCTTGTCTCTTTCTTAATGGTTGCAGTACTAAGAGGACATGCTCCTGCTGTTCTGCTGAGATTAGGCTCCACTGCCACCTCACTGCTGTGTTATCTACGGAAGTGAACATTTTATTGTTAGTTTTTTCTTCTCTCTTGCCGGGTGTCTTTTGGGGTTTTTTGTGAGCTGAGGTGGTGGAATCTGTATTATTGGGTGGGAGTGGGGAGTTATTGTTGCTTCTTCTTATCTTTACATAAATATATTTTATTTCGTTTTTAATTTTCTCTCTTCTATGTAAATATAAAAAGCTTGCCATTTTAAGTTTTAGTTTTTCTTTCTTCTTTCCCTTTTCACTTGTGAGGGAAGGAAGCTCTGACTCTGTGTTTGGGTACTTGGTATTTTGCCAGCTCAACTGAAGACACACCAGAGAACTGGTCAAAATGGACGTGGCCCAAAGCCTGTCAGTGTTCAAAAAGTATTTGAACAACACTCTTAGGCATAATTTTTAGGGTACCCTGTGTGGAGTCACGAGATGGACTTGACAGTCACAGAATCACAGAATTGCAGAGTGGCTTGGTTTGGAAGGAACCTTAAAGATCATATACTTCCAACCTATCTGTGGTGGACTGGAACACCTTCCACTAGACCACATTTTTCAGAGCTCCATCCAGCCTGGCCTACTTACAGGGTTGGGAGATTTACAGCTTCTCTGGGCAACCTGTGCTAGTGCCTCACCATCCTCACAGTAAAGAATTTCTTCCTAATATCTAATTAAACCTACTCTCTTTCCATCTGAAGCCATTCCACCATATCCTGTCACTATAGGCCCTTGTAAATAGTCTCTCTCCATCTTTCGTTTAGGCTCCCTTCAGATACTGGAAGGTTGCAATTAGGTCACCCTGAACCCTCCTCTTCTCTAGGCTGAACAATCCCAGCTCTCTTAGCATTTCAGTTCCTTAGCATTTCCGCCTGGGTCTGTTCAAGCTCAGGATATTCTATGCCTCAGTGATTCTTTGTTGATCCACAGGCCTTCCTATTAATAACATCATTTTTACAAATGTCTGCAGAATTAGGATAAAAGAACAGCTCCCTCTGTGAGACACTGGATCAGTAAAAGTATTTTATTGTTGGGTTGGAACTAACTCAGGTGTGTGTATGTTGGGGGTAGGGGGAAACCGCTGGCCTGCACCCTCATGGAGTCCACATGGAGAAGCTCTAAGTCAAAAGGGCAGCCTGGGAGCCTGACCACACCACAGCCCCTGGAACCACTAAACCAGCCTCTGATTGGCTCCCCAACTTCTCATTCCTGCCTGGGAGGCACTGAATAGACAGTGCTGGACAACCTGCCAGGGAGGAATAGCCACAGGTGGCCAAAGCACATAAATACAGGAGCACAGGGTCTCCATTTTCTTTCTTCTCTGTAGCCTGTCATCACCATGAACGACTCAGCTATTTTTCCTTCTATTTTATCCCTTTTTTTACTCCTTTTCTCTTCTTCTCTGTCTTTACTCCTGTTTCTTCTCTTAATATCTTTCTATTCTTTCTTAATATTTGAGTAACTTAAAACCAGTGGGTTAGATTCTGCTAAGCTGGGTGGGTTGGCAAGGGCTAGGTCAGTGCTTTGTGGAATGCTCTACTTAATTGTATTTTACCCCTTTTAAACTTTTGTCAAAATCCCTATTTCCTCCCACATTAAAAGTATTTCCTAGTTAAACATGTCAGCATTCTCT
This sequence comes from Sakesphorus luctuosus, assembly GCA_013396695.1. Lineage (NCBI taxonomy): Eukaryota > Metazoa > Chordata > Aves > Passeriformes > Thamnophilidae > Sakesphorus > Sakesphorus luctuosus. Next base: position 131,148 of record VWZD01010092.1, on the reverse strand, counting down.
CTTTAGGCTATCTCAAGGTATTTAGAACCAAAGACTCTCAAAACATTTGGTGGGCAAATTTTTGGAGTCTTGAATATTTTTTAAAAGTAATACTTCTAGCTGAGCTTGTCACTCCAAGGCCAAGGTCTTACAGCTTCGTATCTGTGGTGGTTGATTTCTCATCTCATTCCTCGGTGTGAGCATGAGATTCTGCTCAGGTAAAGCTGGTTTGACTTGCCTAAATCGGTTTTCTTCTCTACTGCTATGGTTCTGTGATGGCCTTGTGAGCCAGTGAGAGGAGCCTGCTCTAACCCAACCAGAATCATCTGTCACATGCTCCGAATAAGGTTCCAAATGGTTTCCTTCTGCTCTGGTCAACCAAATTGTGCCATTCCCCCAAGAANTGGATTATCAGCTGACTCGAGCTGGGTCAGGCCAGCTGACAGCTGACTTCTACTGGCCAGTGGTGTTCCATATCATATTCTGACATCATCTTAGTATAAATACAGTGAAGGAAGAGGTGCTTGTCTCTTTCTTAATGGTTGCAGTACTAAGAGGACATGCTCCTGCTGTTCTGCTGAGATTAGGCTCCACTGCCACCTCACTGCTGTGTTATCTACGGAAGTGAACATTTTATTGTTAGTTTTTTCTTCTCTCTTGCCGGGTGTCTTTTGGGGTTTTTTGTGAGCTGAGGTGGTGGAATCTGTATTATTGGGTGGGAGTGGGGAGTTATTGTTGCTTCTTCTTATCTTTACATAAATATATTTTATTTCGTTTTTAATTTTCTCTCTTCTATGTAAATATAAAAAGCTTGCCATTTTAAGTTTTAGTTTTTCTTTTTTCTTTCCCTTTTCACTTGTGAGGGAAGGAAGCTCTGACTCTGTGTTTGGGTACTTGGTATTTTGCCAGCTCAACTGAAGACACACCAGAGAACTGGTCAAAATGGACGTGGCCCAAAGCCTGTCAGTGTTCAAAAAGTATTTGAACAACACTCTTAGGCATAATTTTTAGGGTACCCTGTGTGGAGTCACGAGATGGACTTGACAGTCACAGAATCACAGAATTGCAGAGTGGCTTGGTTTGGAAGGAACCTTAAAGATCATATACTTCCAACCTATCTGTGGTGGACTGGAACACCTTCCACTAGACCACATTTTTCAGAGCTCCATCCAGCCTGGCCTACTTACAGGGTTGGGAGATTTACAGCTTCTCTGGGCAACCTGTGCTAGTGCCTCACCATCCTCACAGTAAAGAATTTCTTCCTAATATCTAATTAAACCTACTCTCTTTCCATCTGAAGCCATTCCACCATATCCTGTCACTATAGGCCCTTGTAAATAGTCTCTCTCCATCTTTCGTTTAGGCTCCCTTCAGATACTGGAAGGTTGCAATTAGGTCACCCTGAACCCTCCTCTTCTCTAGGCTGAACAATCCCAGCTCTCTTAGCATTTCAGTTCCTTAGCATTTCCGCCTGGGTCTGTTCAAGCTCAGGATATTCTATGCCTCAGTGATTCTTTGTTGATCCACAGGCCTTCCTATTAATAACATCATTTTTACAAATGTCTGCAGAATTAGGATAAAAGAACAGCTCCCTCTGTGAGACACTGGATCAGTAAAAGTATTTTATTGTTGGGTTGGAACTAACTCAGGTGTGTGTATGTTGGGGGTAGGGGGAAACCGCTGGCCTGCACCCTCATGGAGTCCACATGGAGAAGCTCTAAGTCAAAAGGGCAGCCTGGGAGCCTGACCACACCACAGCCCCTGGAACCACTAAACCAGCCTCTGATTGGCTCCCCAACTTCTCATTCCTGCCTGGGAGGCATTGAATAGACAGTGCTGGACAACCTGCCAGGGAGGAATAGCCACAGGTGGCCAAAGCACATAAATACAGGAGCACAGGGTCTCCATTTTCTCTTTCTTCTCTGTAGCCTGTCATCACCATGAACGACTCAGCTATTTTTCCTTCTATTTTATCCCTTTTTTTACTCCTTTTCTCTTCTTCTCTGTCTTTACTCCTGTTTCTTCTCTTAATATCTTTCTATTCTTTCTTAATATTTGAGTAACTTAAAACCAGTGGGTTAGATTCTGCTAAGCTGGGTGGGTTGGCAAGGGCTAGGTCAGTGCTTTGTGGAATGCTCTACTTAATTGTATTTTACCCCTTTTAAACTTTTGTCAAAATCCCTATTTCCTCCCACATTAAAAGTATTTCCTAGTTAAACATGTCAGCATTCTCTCTTTAGGCTATCTCAAGGTATTTAGAACCAAAGACTCTCAAAACATTTGGTGGGCAAATTTTTGGAGTCTTGAATATTTTTTAAAAGTAATACTTCTAGCTGAGCTTGTCACTCCAAGGCCAAGGTCTTACAGCTTCGTATCTGTGGTGGTTGATTTCTCATCTCATTCCTCGGTGTGAGCATGAGATTCTGCTCAGGTAAAGCTGGTTTGACTTGCCTAAATCGGTTTTCTTCTCTACTGCTATGGTTCTGTGATGGCCTTGTGAGCCAGTGAGAGGAGCCTGCTCTAACCCAACCAGAATCATCTGTCACATGCTCCGAATAAGGTTCCAAATGGTTTCCTTCTGCTCTGGTCAACCAAATTGTGCCATTCCCCCAAGAAGCTTTCCAAGACTGAAAGTAATTTGATTCTCTAAGACAACAGACATCTCACATCTGTAGAAAAAGTCTGAACCAAGAAGATAAGCACTTCAGAAAAAAAGAGTGAATGTGCTGTCCTTTCAGGCTGCTACTTCTACAAAAGTGCAAGGGTTTAGTAGTTGTTTATCACTATTATGACAGAGGAGCTTGCAAAACATCTGTGATTTAAATGAAGTAAATTGTGACATGGAGGCCAGTAATTTTAATCATAAGTTTATTTTCTTCATTCCTCAGTAGCAAGTTATAAACTATCTTTACAGTGTATTACGATTAGTTTAACAGAAGATCATTAGTGTATTATTATTGGCTTCTGTTTTATTATTGCAGAAATTAAATTTTAGTTTGCACACATTTAAAGTTACCTACATTAAACAAGTATCACGCCCCTTCAGCCTAATTTCATATATCATAAATATTACTGCATTAAAGCTATTACATATGTCCCTGTGAAGACATTCCAGGTTAATGTTTGACAAGGTCAGTAATAAATGTCCTAGAGTGAGCCTATCAAAACTTTGGCTGTTTATGCATTTCAAAACTGTAAACAAATCATATAATTAACACATTGTGGCAAAGCAGAAAAGCTTAATAGGTCTTGATGAAGAGATTCAGACTTACACATTATAAAAAGTCAGCTATCAAAAGCATTAAGGAAAAAAACAGTGTATGGATTTTGAAGATGGCTTTATTATAAAAGCTCAAATCCAAAATCAAACTATTTCATGGAGAGTTAGGTAAGATATTAATTGAGATTTGTATTATTAAAATATACAGCTAACTCAGTTCAGCTTCCCTAATGTAAGCATCAGATGTCATTTAAGATGTCCAAAGGATCTCACATGTTAGCAAGTGAGTGGCAGATACGAGACAAGACCTCTAGGAAACCCACACCCTTTTGAACTGGCAGGTGGAACCAGGTAGGTCCCAAGAGCATCTTAAATGTCATCAGTTGTTTGGGAACTGGATTGTGCTATGGAACTCTGAAATTTTACTTTGCTGAAGATTACGGGAAAGACAATGTTCCCTCTTTGGGTATTGCAACAATAGAAAAAAAAACACCAGTTCAAAGTTCTGTTTGAAGTCTGCTCCTTTGAAGTCTTAGACACACTTTTAACCTTAAAGGGTAATGTTTCTCTCACTTAAGGCAATGGCAGGACTTCCCTTTGTTCCTTTCAAGTGATCTTTTGAGACAGAAGATCAATTATAGATATTAGCAGCAGAGTGTATGGTCACTGCACTTGTTTGGCACAGGGTGTGAAGGTACTAGGATTGGTGGGGGGAGTGGAATGCCTTGCTGAAGGGCTGAAAGACAAACCCCATATGGAGAAAGGAAGAGAATGGACTAAGCTTTTCTGCTCATTGAAAATGTCTTCCAAAGGACAGGGAACCCTTCCATAGACCAAAAGTACCCACCAATTTTTGACCTAGTTAAAGGCTACTGTAGTTTTCTACTATGCTTTTTTGCTTTGATTTGCTTCCCCTTTCAGAAAATAACAGGCTCTGTTCAAGACAGTTAATTCCAAAAGCAGTAGCCATATATTTGTCTCCATGAGACACCTGACTTGACTAAGAGCCCTTCTGAGGATCAGTTTGTAATTCTACAGAACAATTCAAGAAATGCAATTAGACTTCTCTTTTTCTGAATTCTTGGCTGGGAGAGACCATCTGCTGCTGCTTTTTATAAAGGGAAACTGTTCACATAACTTACCCATTTAGCTGTTGCCAATATTCCCCCAGTGGTCATAACTCCTGGACATACCCCATACCTTCGCCATGAGCAAACAGGATCAGTATGTGAAAATGGTGACTTCACACACAAGCAAGCTGCCATTTCTATAAAGCATCAGACCTCTGACTTCATCCTCTCTCTCTGACATTGGCAAGGCACCAGAAGCTCAATATGTGAAACATGCCTCTGAAATAAAATGGTCCTGAATAGTCTCCTTACAGCTTAAAAGACAACAGAGTACATAAAATAGAAACAAATGGGACATTCATAATTTTCTCCAATTGTAGAGTTTCTTTATTCACCAAGCTTATTAAAAGTCTTGTTCAATTCTGCAAATATTATGAATATTAAATTCCAGATCATTCAGGGGAAAAGTGTTTTTGTATTTGTGGGGTGATAGCCCTGAGAAGCTCTTGATGAGTTGAGGGAAATACCTCAGCCCACTGGAGGTGTGCTCCCAGAACCATTGTCAGAAGACAAAGAAACCCCAGTGGCTTTCCAAAAGTGCAAAAGCCAGATGGATAAGATTAACAAAGGGTGGAGTGTTGTGGAGATAACATGGCCTCCCTTTGCCACATCTTCTGGGAACACAAGGTGCCAACCCTTGGGCCTATGTCATTTGCCTATCACCCCAAAATTTATTGACTGTATCCACTCAACTGACCTAAGAAAAAAAGGTCTAAAAAAGAGATTGGGCATTACTAAAAGTTGGGGTAGAAATGCCATTGTCTCTGCAGGGGTGGCTGAGAGGAGTTGCCGTCTCCTCTCATCTCTTCAGACAATGTAGGGGTGAGAAACTATGTACTCTCTATACTTTATATGTGGTTCTGACATTCTTTTAATGCCTATTACTTCATACTTGCTATCTTATGGCTTTATACTATGCTTATTACTTTATAACTTAAAAGGTACCTTATACTGTTATACCATGCTTTCACTTTTATACTAATTTCATTGGTCTATATCTTTACTTCATAGGCACCTTATTTACTAACTGTGTTTTGCTAATTTAATACTAAATATGACTTGCCTTACACCTCGTAACTTACTAGGTATATATCTTACTTTATAGTGGTTGTTGTGTTCCTTTAAGGTGTGTAGTTCTTTTTTAATGTGTTTGTTAATGGGACACAACTATATTCTTTCTTTTTGCTTTACGTTACAGAGAAGGTCATGTGCAGTTGATTTTGTTGCTCTGTATTACCAAGGGGGTTCAGATTTGTGGTTTATGTTGTTGTGTTTCTGGTTAGTAGTTTTCTGCTGTTAGTTAAGTCTGTCTTAGGGGGTGTACTGCTTGAGTTTTGTATTGAAATTTGTTTGGTGTGCTTGTCTGTAGAGTGTGTTTTGTGCTGGTTTCTTTTGGGGTATTTTGTCATCAATTAAATACATTCATGCAGCTAAAGGATATCACCGGCAACGCAAAACCCACAATAAATGTCACACACTTGTATTAATAAAAGTTACTTTGGGAGCTGCTATAGAGAAAGTTCTTTCTTGCTATTAAGTGTGGTCTCATAGCAGAGTGTCAAAGGCCTTTCCAGATAGTGTGCTGTCCAGCGCTGTCTCTTTAAGTGAGACACAGGCTGATCTGAGTTGTGCAAAGCTTTGATGTTCTGGGAATGCTTACAGCTAATATCTTCATAGAAAAAGTTCTCCCTGCCTAAAGTGTGGTCCTCACAGGAGTGTCAACAATCCTTACAGACTGTGTTCTGTCCAGTGCCAGGCAAGCAGTTCTGGGTTCATACGGCTTTGATGTTCTGAGGATGCTTATAGCTACTAACTTTATATTAATACAGGTGGGACAAGAAACCTTCACATTTCTGCCCCTCCTTTTAACGTGACAGTATTAAAATAAATGTGAACTTGTATTTGGACATCTTTGACATGAAGGCCTTTGAGGCCCTAATAGGGTTCTTCTCATGCTAAGTTTTAACCAATGACATTTACAGGTCAATGAATTCAAAGTTTTAACAGGAAGAATATATCCCCAGATGAATATCAACAAGATTTTCTGCACTAATGATCTAAATACATGAATATTAGCATAAGTGATGTAGGTTTCCACTAGGATAAACGTGACAGAATGGGCAAAACCTCACTTAATGCCATAAGCACATTACTCACATTGTTTCTAGTTTATAAGTGCATTACATCATTAGTCACTCAAAGGAAAGGGCAGAGTTTCCTACCCAATTCATTACAAAAGGAAAGTGACATTTAGAAAATGCAATATGAGAAATGGGAATTGTATCTCACAGGTAGAGTTCTTTTTATCATGAGAATTCTTTCATTTAAATAAAGGAGACAATACCAGAATTCTTTCTCACTAGCTGAAAATTGTTAAACCTGTTTCTTAAAGTTATGGGGCATTTAGATAGAAGAGACACTCTTAACTCCTCCTATGTAATTCATGAAAGGGGTGTTTTCTGGGTGTATTTTTGCTTTATTTAAATACTAGCTTGTACCCATCAATGCATGCAAAACAAAAAATCCCAGTATAATGTGGAAAATGCTGTAAAGAAGATACCAGACTGAAAGATGAAAGCAAAGTCTGACCTTGTAAGGGTAACATAGAATGTGTGTTCAGTTCTAAGCACTTAAGTATTTTTATAAACACAGTGAGATGCGTCTTTTTAAAGCCTAGTCCACATCAGCATACTACTTGCCATGTTCTCCCCAAATGTGGGTATATGTTCCACTTTCAGGTAGTGCTCTGACCAAGTTTGCCAGAGTAGAGATTTAAAACCACCAAACTAGCTGCAGAGGATGGAGACAAAGGAGATTGTATCAATTTTGTCGTGACTTTAAATGTCAAAAACTAATCCAAATAAAGGGAGCACCAAGAGCCGTAAATGCTCATGGTGGGAAGGAAGGACAAAAGTCAGAGTGCACAAAAAAACCAGAGTTTATTAAACTCTGGTTGATCCAGGTGATGGGATGTCACTCCAGAGTCCAACGTTGATCCAGCTGATGGGATGTCAGTCCAGAATCCAATGTTGATCCAGGTGATGTGATGTCAGTGCAGAATCCAACATGGATCCAGCTGATGGGATGTGAGATCCCCTTCCCCTCCTTGTCCATCTCTGTCATCCTGCAGAGAAAGAGAGAGAGAGAGAGAGAGAGAGAAGAAAGGAGGGAGGGGAGGAGGGGAAGGAAAGGAAGAGAGTGAGGGGGAGAGAGGGAGAGAATGAGGGGGA
>VWZD01010092.1:106624-121407 GCA_013396695.1 Sakesphorus luctuosus | reverse complement strand
GGGGGGGGGGGGGGGAAATTTAGTTTAGTTTTGCCTTGATACTGGTTTTTCTCAAGTTTTCAGGACTTATTGCCATAGGAATAAAGCACTTACAAATTGAGAAGAGCGGTTTCACTGCACGCCAGTAACATCACAAGGCTTTTAAAGCTGTACAAGAAACAAGGATGGCACAGTGAGTTTGTTCTCACTTGGAATTTCATTATTTCCCTATTTTGGGCTAGAGATGCACACAGTTTAACCACACTTGCCTTCCCTGCTACCCAGGAGGGCGCCAGCCTTGCTGTCTCACTGAAGTGGCAGGCTTCACTTGCAGTGAGGTTGAGGACAGGGCACAGGTGCATGGAGACACAATCTAAGGGCCCTTCACTTCTTGCAACCTTAGTGTCACTTAAACTTTTTGTTACTATTCATTTTTTAAGACAAAGCCAAGTCTCTGAAAAGGAGGGAGCTTTGATTTATATGGCCATGACAGAGCTCTTCCAATCTATATTATTTGGCCAAAAATCATAGTTTTTCAATGGCAGATGCTTATCACTAACATGCTAAACTAAGGCTTCTGTTACAAGGATGATCTGCTTCATGATCTTCCTAGGTACAAAGGTGAGGCTGACAGATCTATAGTTCCCAGGGTCCTCCTTTCTACCTTTTTAAAGATGGGTACAGTATTTTCCTTTTTGCAGTCACCTGGGACTTCCTGATTGCCACGACTTTTCAAATATCATGAGACAAGAAAGATGAGAGGGACTTTTTATAAGGGTCTGTAGTGATAAGACAAGGGGAAATGGCTTAAAAACTGTAAGAGAGTAGGTTTGGATTAGATGGTAGCAAGAAATTCTTTACTGTGAGGGTGGTGAAGCACTGGTTGCCCTGAGAAGCTCTGGGTGACTCATCCTTGGAAGTGTTCAAGGCCAGATTAAACAGAGCTCTGAGCAACTTCATCTATTGGAAGGTGCCCCTACCCATGACAGGGGGGGTTAGAACAAATCTGAGCTTCCAACCCAAACCATTTTATGATTCTATGACTCAAGACAAGAGGAAAAAGTCCAGCTGCATCTGCAATTGCTTTGAGTATACTGCCCTCTAAAGTTGAAAAGAGGCATTTAATTAACAACCAGGATTTATGATACCAACAGGCAAAACTGATTATTTCTACTGAATAGAGAATTCTTTTGGGCTAAGGTCAGCAGAGCTACTTGTTGACTGGAGGGAAGTACTATCTACAGAAAACTGGTTCAGGGGGAGAACTACTATGCCATGGTTTATGCATATGTATATCTTTCTTCCATAATTTGTTTTTAAACTCTTTTGAAGGACTCCTGTTCATATATCATGCTTATAGGACAATTCCTAGCTCACATAGAGCCTACTGAGACAAAGCGTTTGACAGTGTGCTATTACTTTTCTGTGTCTAAATGCTTTGCAAAATTAAAGTCCCAGAAAGAATCTGATTGTGTTGAATTTGTAAAATACACAAACTAGCCTTCATTTTTAGTCACTCACATGTCCATATATGGTTAGAAATGGTATTAGACACTGCCAGATGACTCATTTTAACAACTTCTAAGACAAAAACAAAACAGCATCAGGTTATAATTTCCTGAATCTAATCGTGAAAAGGAAGTGGTTTATGCAAATCATCTTCCTACTGGAAATTGCAGAATAACTCCTAAGGAGATGGAGGAGGTTACACCAAGGGTGGAACACTGAAATAGTACAATTTGTATGATGCCAAAAGGAAGGAAATGTAGCAGTTCTGGTGTTTTGTTTTGGGTTTAGAGGGATTAATTCTTCCTGTCAACTCCCTCGCCCCTTTTTAAACATCATTAATACCTTTGCCAGTAAAGCAGGGTTATCTAATAGTTTTGGAAATGTCACAATCAGCCTGTCTCTAACTCACATGTGTTATGTAGGGCTTGAAAAACAGAGGGCTATAGATTCACTTTTTAAACATATCTTTGAGCACAAGTACACATTGCCTCTTTCCCTTTCCCATTCCCACCCCCCACCAAAGATGAAGAAATACTTTAAAATGGAAAAGGCAGAACAAAGAGAGAAGTCCAGAAGAATTATGTCAGTACTTCTTTTTAAAGCAAAAGTCAGAATATCCAGGAAAACATCTGTATGAAAACACATAAATTAATTGCCAATGGCTCACTAACCAAATAGAATTACACACTATTATAAGAAATAGTTTTTTTCAAATTTAGCTTAAACCATGTGAAAATGAAAAATAGACTCTTCTTTTAAAATAAACAAAACAAATCAAACAAACAAACAAAAAAACCACCTCTGGATTCCATACCATGCATGTTTACACAAACAAATTAGGAGAAACTCAATAAAAGAGATCTCTAAAATGAAAAGATGTTTAAGTCAGCAACATAAGTTTCCCTCCTTGGTTTGTCTCTCTACCAAAATCTGAATGAGTATTGAGGAGTTACAACCACACAAATACATACTTGGTCTGCCAGCAGGAAGCACTTCTACTTCAATGGCATTCACATTCTCATCAGTGAAATTATAGAGCTGTTTAATCTGCTTTATCCAGTTATTTTTTATTATTAATTTAGAATGGGTTCAAGGGGAAAGATAAGCAATAGATGCTGTCTTCAACAGGAAACACTAATAAACTGAAGGCAAAGGCACTATTACATTTGCAGGGTACCATCTCATGGTTTTTATTCAGCTTGTGTAAGATGAACGCTTAATTTGCAAAAACAAATCCTCTTCTTTTGCACATATAAATGTAATATGGAATTTCTTTGCAGTCTTTCATGCACTGCAAATGAGATGTGCGTCAGAATATTTGCAGAGCTGAATTCAGAGGTATTGAGACTGGCCAGAAAATCATGACTGGAACTTCCTAAATTAGGTGCTTAATTTTGCAGCTTGATGTCTTACAACTTTTATAAAGAACAGGAAATTCTTTAGGGCATTTATTTAGTTGATTTGGACTTTTTGCCATTTTCATAAGAAATATATAGTACTTTCTTGTATGCCTGCAGAATTTCCTGCCTGTTCAGGTGCTGCTAAATTCTAGACTCATCTAGATATATCCTGGTTTCAAATTTGTTTCACTCATCACTTCTGAAACCATCCATGCCTCTCTGTGCTGAATCTTGCATGATGGCACTACTCTGAGGAGCAGTAGCACCCTCACAGGGTAACCAAAAGAGCAAAACACTTTCAGGCTTCTTTGGTGGATGTTCAGTATGTCATCGGGGCTCCCACTACATCCTTACTGTACTTCTGTGGTGGTTTGAACCCATCTGGAGGTCAGGTGCCATCCAAAGCCACTCTGTCACTGCCTTCCTGAACTGGACCAAAACCTCATGGGTCAAGAAAAGGACAGGTAGAGATCACTCACCAGTTATTGCCACGGGCAAGGAATTAGTTACATTTGTTACCAATCAAAATCAGAGCAGAATAATGAGAAGTGAAACAAATCTTAAAAACACCTTCCCCCCACCCCTCCATCCTTCCTGGGCTTAACTTTATTTAGATATTTATTTTATTAACTTATAACTATATTTATTTAACTTTATTTTATTTACTCTCTACCTTCTCTTCAGAAGCACAGAGGGATGGGGAATGGGGGTTACAGTCAGTTCATCACACGTTGTTTCTGCCACCACTTCCTCCGCAGGGAAAGGAGTCCTTCCCTTACTCCAGCATGAGGTCTCTCCTATGGGAGACAGTCCTCCACAAACTTCTCCAGTGTGAGTTGTTCCCACAGACTAGAGTTCCTCATGAACTGCTCCAGGATGGAACACTTTTTTTCCATAGGGTGCAGTCTTTCAGGAACAGATTGCTTCAGCATGTGTGCCCTGTAGGGTCACAAGTCCTGCCAGCAAACCTGCTCCAGCATGGGCTCTCCTCTCCATGGGTCCACAGGTCTTGTCAGGAGCCTGCTCCAGTGTGGGCTTCCCCTGGGGCATGCATTTGCTTTGGCATCTCTGCTCCCCTGTGGGCCCATGCGCTGCAGGGGCATAGATGCCTCACCATGGGCTGCACCATGGGCTGCCAGGGAATCTCTGCTCTGGCATCTGGAATACCTCCTACCCCTCCTACTTCACTGGCCTTGGTGTCTGCAGGTCTGTATCTCTCTCATATTCTCACTTCTCTCATCTTTTGCACAATTACTTCTGCACAATAACTTTTTTCCCCTTCTTAAATATCCCAGAGGTGCTACCACCATCCCTGATGGGGTTGGCCTTGGCCAGTGGCACATCTGTGTTGGAGACAGTGGCATTGGCTCTGCTGGACATGGGGAAAGCTTCCAGCAGCTTCTCACAAGAGCCACCCATGTAACTCCCACCACTACCAAAACCTTGCCACGCAAATCCAGTAGAACTTTGTCTATTTTAATGAAGTGTCCCACCCCACCTCACTGCAGTGCAGGTGCAGCCCTGATATCACAGCACTGAAGTGAATGCAGTCTCACATGCAGGCAGAAACGGGGAGAAGAGCAGTATTGAAATTATAAGAGCAGGTAGCTCTTCAAAGACAAGGAATAACTGAAAAACACAAATGCAAGTATAATCTTTCCCAGAAGACACAGCTGAAAAAAAGAACAAGCTTAGGCCTTTTATGTAAGTTTGAATGCATGAGGGTGTAGCACTTTATGTTGGAAAACCCTAGTCTGTGCAAATTCCATTGTGATTTTATGATCTGCTGTTCACGAGCTGTCAATCCCTTGCTTTGGTAGGGTAACAAAAACAAACGAGGATAAAGACGGAACAAACTAGAAGGGGAGCAACAGTACTAGGGGTGAAAAATTAGAATAAGGGTAAGCCTCTCCAAGAAACTGGGTATGCATGTGGGACTGAAGATACCATCAAGCAAAGCAGCACAGGAGGCACAAATCAGAAACACTGATGCTGAGGCCCTCCTTAGTGAGGTGTTAAATCAGTTAAGACAGCTGTGAGTTGGCAGAGCGTTCTTAACTAAGGGACTCATTGCCCAAGAAGCATGGTCTAGAGTGGAATCTCTCCATGACACCTTTGCAGAGGAGGTAGGTTCAAACCCCATGAGGCAAATAACGGTAACCAACTGAAGGGAAAATGGCTCCCCAGGAAATACACGCACACCAGGGTGGTGGTAACCCAAAAAGCCTTTATTTCCTCATGTGAGTAACTTTTAAGGGCTTGGTTAAGGGAGGAGCTTGAAAGGGGTGTAAACTTGCGAAGGATTGGGTAACACATTGGTCAGTAACTGTTAACATCTAATGAGAAGTGATCTGAGGCAGGGTTCAAGAGCTATGGGCTTTGGGGCAGGGACAGATGGGCAGCCCAGAGGACCAGTAGTGGCTTAGGGATCGAGGCTGGACCAGCAAAAGAGCCGGGCGCCCTTCCGCCCACATGGTCGCAGTGACGGGGCTCTAAACATGGGCACTACAGCTTGCATCTGCCAGCAGGCTCTGAACGCTGTGGTCCCAGTGCACCACCACTCCTCCCAGCTGCCCACCAGCGCCCGTGCCGCTCGCACAGGTGCAGTGGTGTTTCTCAGCAGCCAACAGGGGGGGTCCACCACCCACGCCACTCCTGCGGCGCCCGTGCCACTCACACAAGCATGGTGGTGTTCCCCGGCGGCCACAGTTTGCCGCCCACGCTGTTTCTGTGGCGCTGGTACTGCCTGCGCAGGCGTGGGGCGTTTTCGCCACTGCCTCGGTTGCAGCAGGGGTCAGCCAGCCCCGTGTGAGGATCACGCTGGGCGGGAGTGCTTCAGCCCAGGAGGGGCAGCGCCGGGGTTTCCCAGGGCTGCGGCTTGTAAGGAAAACACTTCATGGGGATACATGGGGAAGGAGAAACACAGGGGAATATAGAACTGTGGGGAGAAACCCGTGTAAAACAAGGAAGAACCACAGGGGGACCCCCGGGCCGGGGAGGGAACACAAGGGATAAGAAACTGCGCTCAGGGGGCAAGCGTGGAAATGAGTCCTTGGGAGGTTGCATCTCGGTATATCCCGACAGGCAAAGAGGCAGGTCAAGCCTACACATGCCCCTGTTATAGGATGCCTGGACAAAAGGAAGGTGGCACTAGCACTGCCAACAAGCCCATATCCACAAGCTCTACAAGCTGGCTCTTTCATTTCCTTGGTTTCTGTTAGAGGTAGTCCAGGTAGGAACATGTTGGCACAATTGTGTTGAAATTTTCACAAAACACCTTCTGAGTTTTTCTCAGGTTGTAAAACAAATCAAAGAACTTGGTGTTCAGCACAAACCCAAACAATGTTGGCTTATGACTTTTAACTTTGCTTCACTGAACTGTACACGCCAGTATAATCCCACTACGTGGAAACTCTTAGAACAAGGACAGATATCTTTGTTGTATAGCCACCTCAGTAGCTAGTCATGGAGGCAACGTCACACTCCACCTGAAACAAACAGCATCAGTGTTCTCTCCTTGCTTCAGGAGATTATAATTTGCCTCCTGTGCATTATCTGCACAGGGACGTACGTGTTTTTGCCCTGATCAAAGTCTAAAGAAAACCCTTCCCATAGCAAAAACCCAGATCAGCTCTACTTGGAAATATTTGGATGAACTACTCTAAAGGCTGTATAAACAAAAGCAGCATTCTTCTACATTTGAGGCAAGGCAATTTGGTAACATATTTTTGTAGGAATTTAAATCTTCAGTTATTCCTGGAATTCTTACAGTGTTGCCAATTAAATTCACAATTTGATAAATAGCAAATCATCTCTCGTAGTTAAAGACTGCCATCCCCAGCCTAAAGAATTGAACAAAAACATTTGCTTTGGGTATCTGTTTTGAAGCTTGTTTTCCAAGATGAGCAATCAACTGTTAATAAATCTGAACACCATTTTTAAACAAAAGTGAAGAAAAGAAAATAATCTGGATTTTTTAAAAAATAAAAGAATGCCCAGTCATAGAGAAGAAAGTCCCTACTTTAACTAAATACAGTAATTAAAATACCAGTCATAGAATCATGGAATGGTTTGAGTTGGAAGGGACCTTAAAGACCATCTAGTTCCATCCCCCTGCCATGGGCAAGGACACCTTCCAGTAAACCAGGTTGCCTCAAGTCCCATCCAACCTTGGCTTGAACACTTCCAGGAATGGGGCAGCCAAAGCTGCTCTGGGCAACCTGTGTCAGTGCCTCACCATCCTCACAGGGAAGAATTTTTTCCTAATAGCCAATCTGAAAATACTCTCTGTCAGTTTAAAGCCATTCCCGCCTGTTCTCTCACTATAGGTCTCCCTCCATCATTCTTATAGGTGCTCTGCTGGTACTGGAAGGCCACAATTAGGTCACCCCTAAGCCTACTCCAGGCTGAGCAAATCCCAGTTCTCTCAGCCTTTTCTTATAGGAGAGATGCTCTCTCCCTTCAGTTATCTTCATGGCCTTCTCTGCGCTCACTCCAAGAGATCAATGTCTTTCCTTTGCTGGAGACCCAAGAGCTGGATGCAGTATTCTAGGTGAGGTCTGAGCAGAGTAGACAGGAAGAATCCGCTCCCTCAGCCTGCTGCCCACACTGGTTTGGATGGGTTTGGATGGGTTTGGGGCTGCAAGTGCACATTGCTGGCTCATGTCCAGGCTCACATCCACCAGCACCCTCAAGTCCTTCACAGCAGGGCTGCTCTCAGTCTGTTCAACCCCAAGACTGCATTAATACTAGCAGTTGCCCTGACCCAGGTGCAGGACCTTGCACTTGGTCTTCTTAAACTGCATGAGACTCTTATGGTTCCACTTCTTAAGCTTGTTCAGGTCCTTCTGGATGACATCCCATCCTTCAGGTGTGTCACCTCACCACTCAGTTTACTGTCATCTGCAAATTTGTTGAGGGTGTGTTTGATCCCCTTGTCATTGATGAAGATGATGCTTGTACCCCTGTGAACACAGACATTTGGGAAACAGATTAGTGGAGAAAGATATACAGGTTACCTTTATTAGAAGCTTCTAAGGGACAAACCAAGAAGGTCTGACCTCGTGACCAGGAAACTTACAACGTTTATACCAGATATTAATATCCAATCACCATTCTCATTTCCCTTGTGAACCCACCCATAGGGACCTGCTGAGCTGCCCCCTTTCCATGGGGGGGCAGTTAGGCCCTCTTCTGATGTTTTGTCTTCTGTTATCTGTAGGTGGCCTCTCACAAACATCATGGCCTTGGCAAAGCCTGAGAACAGCACCTAGTCTTGTGGGAAAGACATTTAATAACTGCACTTAGGATCTGAGCAACCCAGAAGAACTTACGTGATTCTAAATCTACCAAAAATACATTAAATCCTTAGGCATCAAAGATATTAAATAGCACTGGATAAAAATTCTAAATAATGAACCCCTGGTATTAAATTTTTTACTCTATGACTTGGGGGTTTAGGTGCCTTTATTAATGTAGTAGTCTTTTGTGTGGTGATTGGTTTGGTTTGGTTGGTTTGTTGCCGTTTAAGTTATTGTGTGTAATCCTAAAATCAAGATTTGTATGTGTGGTTATTGTCTTTTGTGTTGTTGTCTTAATTGGTTTTGGAAAAGTTAAGGGACACTACCACAAACCAGCAGGACAAGTTCCACTGAAGAAAATTATTTAAAGTTCAGTAAATCAGAGGAGAATGTACAATGTTCTTCTCTAATTGCTGGGAATAGTTTGAATGCAATAGGAGAACAAAATGTATTAGAATAAAAAGCATATATTAATAAATTACAAACAAAAAAATCTACTGTATTATTGTAGTGATGTCAATTTACTCTCTGTCAAATACCATGGGAGTCCTAAATCCAGGTGTTATATATGGTAGTTGCTGCAAGTTGCTTGAAAGTGAGAGAGGCTTCAAGTTGCTTGAAAGTGAGAGAGGCTTCAAAGACCCCTGAAAAGATCCCCAGTTCTGTAAAATACCTTCTTTTGCTTTGTAAAAATGCTGCTTGCATGACAAAATTGCTTAACCCATGTTACTAAGGAAACACAGCATGAACTGCTGAATTGTCTTGTTCTTGCTCACTGTACCTAAGCCTAAGCAATTGTTAGAGACCATTGTATCATGTATTAGAAATTAAAAATTAAGGTAACTTAGACCCATGAATAGAAGAAAATGGTAGCAAGCCAAAATTTTTGAGCTGAATTCTGGCAAGATCACTTATGAATGTCCTGTGTAACCTGCTGTGTCCTAATGTCCTGTGTAACCTGCTTTTAATCTGTAAGATGACAAGAGGGATGCCTCATCGCTGGTAGTGAGGGGGGAGAGATGTCTCCCCTCAGGGATAAGCTCCCTGCACTGTATCTGTATGTAAAGAATTTCAGGAATTCTAGGGTCTTGGTTTTAATCGTCTGGGGAGGGGGAAGAGGGTCGGGGGCTGTGGTCCCCAGTGTTAGAGGAAACAGCCTGTGTTCCTGGTGTAAAATTCCTCCAGAAGCAGCAGGCAGTGTCCCCCTGTGTTAAAGGGCAGTGTCCCCTGGTATTAAAATTTTTACCCTATGACTTGGGGATTTAAGTGCATTTAATAATATAGTAGTCTTTTGTGTAGTGATTGGTTTGGTTTGGTTGGTTTGTTACCATTTAAGTTATTGTGTATAATCCTAAAATCCAGATTTGTATGTGTGGTTATTGTCTTTTGTGTTGTTGTCTTAATTGGTTTTGGGAAAGTTAAGAGAAGAGGTTTGCGTGTATTGTTTTATTTGTTTTGGAAGGGTTAAAAGTTTTGTGTGAAGGTATTGTCTTCTGTTTTCTTTTATTTGTTTTTAGAAAAGTTACTGTATACTTAAAACATCTAAGAGCATATTGTTGAAAGTATTACCCTGCCAAAATTTTTACATGGTTAGCAGTGTTGAAAAATTAACTAAAATCATACCACACTGGATAAGATCTACAATTAAAATTTGTTCGTTTTCTGATTGTTTATTATATGTAGGGTTTTATGCAATACATGTAGTGAGTATTTTTTTAAGGCTGAGGAGAATTTAAAAAGTAAGATTGGATGAAGTTGCAAATTTGAAGTGTGGTTTTAATAAAAAATTAAAAGAAACTCAGTGCTTGCAATATTATTGTTGCAGAACAGATAGATTAGTATCTGTACAGATTTACCCTGTAGATAAAGCAGTATTTATATAAATTTATCCTGATTTATTATAAAAGCTAGACACATTTTAGGGGAAAAAAATTACATTTAGTATTTAAAATTGTAGTAGCAGCTCCAATATAAAAATAGAAACATTAGAAGGGACTGTTACTTCTTGACATTGGAGCTACAGTTTTTGTTTTAAAGTGAGAATTGTTACTTAAAAGTGATAAATTTGTTTAAGTCACGAGTGTGCAACTGGTCAAACAGAAAAAGCCTTCCTTTTAAAACACCCTAAGTTTAAAATTGGAAAATGAATGGAGTACATCAGTTGTTACATTTATCAAATTCATCCAAACCCCTATCAGGCAAAGATTTGTTGGAAAATTTAGAAGATGGAACTGAAATTTAACAAGGTAAAATTAAATTTAAAATAAAATAAAAACAATAACAGCTTTGAGTTTAGCTATAAACTGTGTGGAACCAAACCAGAATATTAAAATAGTAATCAAATTCTCACTTCCTTGTGCAGAAATAAATACCTTTGCTGCTAAAAGATCCAAAGTCTCTTAGCAGTTCTTTATCTCCAAACTTTTTTGACTTCAGATTGAGCCAATTGGGTAAAAAAGGAATAGGAAAATAAGGAAGAGCATCTCAAAACATGCTTGCACAATCCTAATGTTCAGATCAGAAATAAGCTTATCAGACTTCTTGCAGCTTGTCAGGAATTCTTTCCTATAAGAACGTACGTAAGACCTACATAGGTGAAGACTGCTGAGGCACCAAGAGATTCATGAAGAAAGTTTCTTGTAATGCCAAGGTCAACTACAAAATAAAGGCATACATGAGAATTAAAAATCTGCTGAAGCAGCACATCATCACTAGAATAGGTGCAACCACCCGTTATAAAACAATAGTTGTTGTTCCTTTAGAATCTGGAAGCTTAACCTGAACTTAAGCCTTAAACTCCGGATAAGCCTCACTGCCATAGGAGCAAAATAAATAAACCTTCAGACTAGGAGCATGGTGGAAAAGTAAATCTCCATTGCTTGCAGGTGTTAAAAATCAAAATAACATTCAACAGCCAGTGTTTTTGTTTGAAATTCATCATGAGACAAAGCTTCACATTTTTTACAGATTAACTTAATACTTGTTTTGCAATCACTTACTACATGCCACAGGCAGTGTTCTATGAAATAAGCTAGCTAATTACAAGGTCCTGAACTAGACATACTCAATTCCAGCACAAAATAAACTTCCTTCTGCTCTTGCACTTTAAAGCAAGATTTGGAAAATAAAAACAGGATACAGCAAACCTGGAATTCTGCAAGACACCACAAGACTTTCAAGCATACATCTAGAGCTTCCATATGTGAAGTTTTTGAGATACCTTAATTATCTCATCAATGTCCTCCTTCACACTGCAAAAACAGCCTTCATACTGCAAAAACATTGCCCAATGGAACACAGTTGGCAGGTTGTATTCATAAGAAAATTGAATATGAGGTCAAAGGGGGTGCTGGATCCATAACATAAATGTGTGTGGGGCTTACATACTGCTTGTATTCTCCTGAATCCTCTGCCTCTGGTATAAGTAGTTACATCTCTTCATAAAAAAAACATTGTGTGTGGTTTGAAAAGGCTAATGAATCTTAAACTCCTCTGTCTAGGGTACACTCCACGTGGCAATCCATGGTTTTACCTCCATGAGCATGGAGAAGATATGAAGAAGTGGGATGGAAAACCCACCTCTTCCTTAGCTGCATGGGTACACAAATTGAAAAGAGGCACAACTACCACAAGAAACTCTTCAAGGTTAAATGCTGCTCCGGTGTCTCGTGGGCAAGACTCCAGATGGTATAGGAGTGATGATGTCATATCTGATCCTCTTGAAGGGCCCTCCATATTTACAGGAAGAGTGCAGTGAGTACCATGACCAGAAATGGGAGGGCCTTGCCTCTAGCCAGGTAGAGGAGAGGGACAGTCAGGTGTATTGGACTGTGGATTCAGTGGCCTGGCATATCAGACCCACAAAGATACAAGGCTTTAGTTGACACTGACGTGCAATGTACTTTGATGCCATCAAGATACATAGGGGCTGAATCTACCTCTATTTTTAGAGTGACGGGAGGATCCCAACAGCTGACTGTACTGGAAGCTCAAGTCAGCCTGACTGGGAAGGAATAGCATAGACATCCCATCGTGACTGGTCCAGAGGCCCTGTGTATTCTTGTCATAGGTTACCTAAGGAGTGGGTATTTTAAAGACCCAAAAGGACTTCATTGGGCCTTTGGCATAGCCTCTGTGAAGACAGAAACAATCAGACAGTTGAACATCTTAGCTGGTCTCTCAGAGGACCCTTCTGCTGTGGGACTGCTGAAAGTTGAAGAACAATTGGTACCGATGGGCACAGCAACAGTGCACCATCTGCAATACCACACCGACCAAGACTCTGTGACCCCCATACACAAGGTGATTCATGAGCTGGAGAGCCAAGGGATGGTCAGCAACACTCGCTCACCCTTTGTAGCATACAAAAGTACACATGGCATCGACTGCCCCAGGGGTGGAAACACAGTCCCACCATTTGCCATGGACTAATCCAGACTGCACTGGAAAAGGGTGAGGCTCCAGAACATCTACAGTACATCGATGACATCATTGTATGGGGGAACACAGCAGGGGAAATTTTTGAGAAAGGAAAGAAGATAATCCAGATTCTCCTAAAAGCTGGTTTTGCCATTAAATGAAGTAAGGTCAAAGGACCTGCTCAGGAAATTCAGTTCCTAGGAGTGAAGTGGCAAGATGGGCGTCACCACATTCCAACAGAAGTGATTAACAAGCAGCAGCTGTGTTCCCACCAACTAGCAAGAAGAAAACAGAGGCTCTCCTAGGCACCGTGGGCTTTTGGAGGATGCATATCCCTGAGTACAGTCAGATTGTAAATCCTCTTTACCTTGTGACACAGAAGAAAAATGATTCCCAGTGGGGCCCTGAACAACAACAAACCTTTGAGCAGATTAAAAAGATTACCCATGCAGTAGCCCTTGGGCCAGTCAGGACAGGACAGGATGTGAAGAATGTGCTCTACACTGCAGCTGGGGAGAATGGCCCTTCTTGGAGTCTCTGGCAGAAAGTACTGGGGAGACCCAAGAATAACCGCTGGGATTCTGGAGTCGGGGATACAAAGGATCTGAAGCCAGCTATACCCCAACTGAGAAAGAGATCTGGGCAGCTTATGAAGGAGTTCGAGCTGCCTCAGAAGTGATTGGCACTGAGGCAGAGCTCCTCCTGGCACCCCGACTACCAGTGCTGGGCTAGATGTTCAAAGGGAAAGCTCCTTCTACCCATCACGCCACTGATGCCACATGGAGTAAGTTGACCGCCCTGATCACACAGCAGACCTGGATAGGAAATCCTAATCGCCCTGGGATTTTGGAAATCATCACCAACTGGCTGGAAGGTGAGAGTTTCAGACTATCATCTGAAGAAGAAGAGAAGCAGATGACGTGAGCTGAGGAGGCCCCACTATATAAGCAGCTACCAGAAGAGGAAAAGCAATATGCTCTCTTCACAGATGGCTCCTGCCACACTGTAGGGACAAACTGGAAATGGAAAGCAGCCGTATGGAGTCCCACATGGCAAGATGCAGAAGAGACCAAAGGGCAAGGTGGATCAAGTCAGGTTGCAGAGCTGAAAGCCATTCAGCTGGCTTTGGATTTCACTGAACTAGAGAAGTGGTCAAGACTTCACCTCTACACTGACTCGCGGATGGTGGTAGTAATTTTAATTACGGCATGTTTCCAATGTTTAGGTATTTGGATTCTACATTCTCAAAGAAGACCAGTGTACTGATGAAGTAGACACTAAGGAAATCTAAACACTAATTAGCAAACTGTTACTATAACCATCAGATACATTTAGCTATTACAGATTTGTTTTTCAGGGAATACTGGAACTTTCCCTTCCTGTTTTTTTTCCTTTTTTTTTCTTTGGTCCTGTATCCTCTTGATTAATCTGCCCCAAATGATATTTGAGTATCCTCACCTAAATATCTCTTTTAGAGGAAAGATATCCATAACTTCATGTTATTTATTACATAATCAATTTAATTGCAACATGACACCAAAAAGAAGCTCTGATCTTAATAAACCTTATGGACACTAAAAGGGATGACTCAGCAATTGAATGAAGAACATCAGGCCACAGAAATCATCCATTAAATCATTCAGTGGTGACAATCTTTCGTGGCTTGCAAAAGACTTGTGAGCACCATGTTATTTCCAGCCTTTCTAAGAGTCAGTAACCTAATTCTCCATTAATGGAACTAATGGAACCATTGCCATCAAAACCCAATATAACTGAGGGTACTTGTACTAATGGTTAACACCCTTGCTATTCCCTCAATTACCAAATTATTGTCACTAGGTAAAAGAGAGGTTGTATCCTCTTCAAAACCTGTTTAGGTTTTCTACTGTGCCTCAAAACTTCCTTCAGTTTCATCCTGACATACTTTTACCTCTTTTCTTGACATTTCCTATGCAAGATCTCTCATGAACACACACACACACACGCACATGCATGCACGCACATGAATGCATGCACACACACACACACACACACACATGGCAATTCTCCCCAAATACTCCTGCTTTTTTCCCTGTTATTTGTTCCTTAAGGGTCCCCTCACCCACACAGTGTGACATCTTTCATGGGGAGGCTTATTTTATTCCCAAGGGATGTCAGACTTGCTAAATCTTCAAAG
>VWZD01010092.1:69218-106097 GCA_013396695.1 Sakesphorus luctuosus | reverse complement strand
GCTCTCTTCACAGATGGCTCCTGCCACACTGTAGGGACAAACTGGAAATGGAAAGCAGCCGTATGGAGTCCCACATGGCAAGATGCAGAAGAGACCAAAGGGCAAGGTGGATCAAGTCAGGTTGCAGAGCTGAAAGCCATTCAGCTGGCTTTGGATTTCACTGAACTAGAGAAGTGGTCAAGACTTCACCTCTACACTGACTCGCGGATGGTGGTAGTAATTTTAATTACGGCATGTTTCCAATGTTTAGGTATTTGGATTCTACATTCTCAAAGAAGACCAGTGTACTGATGAAGTAGACACTAAGGAAATCTAAACACTAATTAGCAAACTGTTACTATAACCATCAGATACATTTAGCTATTACAGATTTGTTTTTCAGGGAATACTGGAACTTTCCCTTCCTGTTTTTTTTCCTTTTTTTTTCTTTGGTCCTGTATCCTCTTGATTAATCTGCCCCAAATGATATTTGAGTATCCTCACCTAAATATCTCTTTTAGAGGAAAGATATCCATAACTGCATGTTATTTATTACATAATCAATTTAATTGCAACATGACACCAAAAAGAAGCTCTGATCTTAATAAACCTTATGGACACTAAAAGGGATGACTCAGCAATTGAATGAAGAACATCAGGCCACAGAAATCATCCATTAAATCATTCAGTGGTGACAATCTTTCGTGGCTTGCAAAAGACTTGTGAGCACCATGTTATTTCCAGCCTTTCTAAGAGTCAGTAACCTAATTCTCCATTAATGGAACTAATGGAACCATTGCCATCAAAACCCAATATAACTGAGGGTACTTGTACTAATGGTTAACACCCTTGCTATTCCCTCAATTACCAAATTATTGTCACTAGGTAAAAGAGAGGTTGTATCCTCTTCAAAACCTGTTTAGGTTTTCTACTGTGCCTCAAAACTTCCTTCAGTTTCATCCTGACATACTTTTACCTCTTTTCTTGACATTTCCTATGCAAGATTTCTCATGAACACACACACACACACACACACATGCATGCACGCACATGAATGCATGCACACACACACACACACACACACATGGCAATTCTCCCCAAATACTCCTGCTTTTTTCCCTGTTATTTGTTCCTTAAGGGTCCCCTTACCCACACAGTGTGACATCTTTCATGGGGAGGCTTATTTTATTCCCAAGGGACGTCAGACTTGCTAAATCTTCAAAGCCTGACCTTTCTGAAGGGGACTAGGAGGAACTGCTGGACATTACTGAGCAGCAACTGGACAAAGAGGATCCCAGGGTTTAGAAAAAGGCCCCAGCATCCTGAATCAGAAGACTTTATGGACTACCTCTTGAAGATAGATGATAGACTTCTACTCACAGGAAATAATACTTTTAAAGTCACTGATTTCATGGAATCATAGAAAAGTCACTGATTTCATGGAATCATAGAATATCTTGAGTTGTAAGAGATCCAGTAGGATTATTGAAACCCATTCCCAAGAAGCCCACCGTGTGCCTGAGAGCATTGTATAAACACTTCTTGAACTTTGTCAGGCTTGTCTACTTGTATGGTGAAGAACCTTTTCCTTACCAAATGTTTTAGGAGCAATTTCCAAATGTTTCTTAAAAAAAAGCCCCCAACATCAATAACAGATCCTCCCCTCTCCGCCATCTTATATGTAGATATCCTACTTTTATTTTTTTAAGAAAAAAACCTAAATCATCTTGAAAATTCTAACCCAGTACCCTATTCCAAAAGGTTCCTATTTCAGACACACTATGCAAAAAAACAAAATGCTTAAACTCAAAATGCTTAAAATTGAAACAAATAGAGACTTTTGTACTCTTAGAAGACCACTTTGGGACCGGCACTGCAATACATCTATCTGATTCTGGGTTTACTCTGTCATCTTAGAAGATAAGGCTTACAGGAGCTGATCCATGAACATGCACTCGAACCATGTGCACTTGGAATTTATTGCATTGTTCAATTAGGATGCAAGATGGTCTTGTGTATATACTGCTGTCATTCCTTTGCTTAACAGTGCCCCACTTTCTATGAGAAAGCTAACAAAATAATTTTCAGAGGTGAATATTAAGCAGAAATCTTAGCACCTGATTTTTGCATCATATTTTCCCTAATCAAAATGCAGCCCAGTTTAGCTTTTCTCCTTTTCTAAGACTGTCTGGATAATATCAAGTGTTTGTTCTTAGGCTAATTCTGTTCTTGGTGAGTGAAATCATCTTGACATCATGATAGACTTGGCATTGCTTTTGGATACATAAGAGAGGACAGGTGGAATTTCAATAATAAGTCATCTCCTTGGCTGTGTTATAAAGCTAACCAGTAGAATCCAAGCAGATAAAGGAAGTGTGTTGAGATAAATTGTACTTATACAGCTTGAATGTTTTAATTATTGAGTATGTATCTTAAATCCTAGAGACAACACTAGTTTTACCATTTTTCATATCATAAATCCAATAGAATGTTGATCTGCTCTATTTCTTTAAAATGAACTGCAGTATAAAGGTAGTTACATTTCACTTCAAATATTTACCCATATGCTCTTAATAAGAAATGCTGCTGCACTACAGTGGTATGAAATAGATGAGGGTGACCATCTGGGGCCATTTCTCACACAAAGGGAAATGGCTGAATAGTATAATTCTTTAACATGACTGTTAGCCAAGATGTAACATAGTCATATAATTACTCCAAATATAGACTTCCTGAGACTTTGAAGAGCTTGGCTGGCTGTTCATAAAAATCATTTCAATGCCCCTGTCCCATGAGCAGTTTAGCAATACCAGATAGTGACAGCTCTGCTTGGTCTATTTTTGTCCCTGTGTGTTTGGGCATTACGTGTGGACAACTGTAGCATGTTTGTACTACAAACTGTGCTTTGAACGAGGGCTTAAATCTGGTCAAGTTTTCTCATGTGAAAGGAATGTTGACATGGCTAGAGAGAAAAAATAAACCCTTTAAAAAATGTTCCTGCATGAAGAAAGGAACTTTTTCTGTAAATGTGATGTGAATAGAACAGAAGGACTAATTGTTTTCTTCTTATTCTAGTACACAGATTGTGAATCAGGTGTGATTGTATTTAATCATGATCTATTCAAATAGGTAGCAAATAATTAAGCGTTAAATAATAGTTTTATTTGGGGAGCAATTTCTGTATAGTCCTTGCTGTAGAGTTCGACACGTACTCCTCAAGTGGAATGTTTTTTCAGAGACTATGCCTTAAGACAACACACATACATGAACACACTATGAGACAACTCAAAGGGGGTGCCCTAAGTGACAGACATGATAACAATCTTTCACTGCAAGGAGTAATCTTATTTCTCTGTGCCTTTGGTGAAAACAAGGAAGCAGAGGCTTGAAATGAAATGAATGCTGTTTGGGATAGGCATTTTGAAAAGTCCTTTCTAGTTTCAAGAAAAATATAGATGTGGCTAGAAAACTATGGAGCCTGTATCTCGGGTATCTTTAAAGACACTATGTAGGCATTTGTCAGGAATGACCACAGTGATGCTGATCCTGCCTTGGATGAGAAGATGGACTATCTAATCCCCTCAGACAGATGGAATTGGGTGCAATAGTAGATCTGAGTATCTTTTTTATTTTCTCACAAGGAAACAGGTCAGATAAGACCCATCCAGAGGCTTGTCCAAGACTCATCTACGTCAATGCTCCATGTAGTTAGAGCATGGTGCTAATAACACGAAGGTCATGGATTTGATCCCCATATGGGCCATTCACTTGAAAGTTGGACTCAAGAATCACTGTGGGTACCTTCCAACTCATAATATTTTGATTCTGTGAATCATGTCAGCAATGCGTGCATACCTTCCTCACTACTCTCTCCACTCTCCATGGCTCCTATGCACCCACATTTCCAAGTTGTGAACCAGAGACAGTCCAAAGCCATCCTTTCTTGTGCCACAGCAGTGATGGACCTGCCCTCCTACCACCAGAAAGGGAAGGCAGGGTTACCTGCCTTGGATGGATATTGCTCAGGCCTTTGGCAGGTAATTTTGGGAGAGCAGTTGACCAAAAAATAAAACGCTTCCTTTGATCACCTTATATGCACTGAAAGACAGGGCAATGTATTGCGAATATCCTTAATATCTGTCCAGTTCTTATGTTCTTGTCCAGGCATCTGGTCTTGTCCGCAGCTAGAGACAGGGATTGGATTTGATACATGGAGTTAACAGTTCCTTCAGGCAAGGCCAGAGGCATCTTATTAGATAGCAGTGCCATGCTACCTCCATCCAGACAGAATATGGTCTTCTGTGTCACAAGGGTGGCAGTGAAGACCACAAGCTGTCTGCCAACATGCTGACACTCAGCTAACCTGCACTGCCCGCCTGCCAATCCCACGGCTGTGGAGGAGGGGACAGAGTGGTCAGCTCAGAGCTCCAGGGGCAACAATGGCCCATCAGCCACCAATGCAGCAACTCTTCTCTCCCCATCCCACTTGCTGGGAAGATCCTTGTTGGCAGATCCTGTCAGTGGGGTGCCTGCTTAAAGCAGGAAAGGAAGCAATACTGCAAACCTCCTGTCCCCCAAAGCCAAGGGACCATTACAGTTCTCCATGGCAGAGAAATGTAGGAGCAGGCCTGCACTCCTGTTGCATGTAGCACCAGAGGCAGGCAGATATTTAACTTGTGCTGGTGGGAATGCCAAAGAGGGGGAGAAGACAGTTCCCACAATGGCTGCTCCTCCACAGCCAGTAACTACTTGAATGCTTCAGCCCAAGCTTGTGACTGGGAACAGGGATAGGATCTGCACCATGCTCCCACGGGGCAGGGCACCGTTCCTGTGTCCATCACACACCATGTTCAGGTGCGGAGAAGATCTGTGCAGAAATGTCTAGGGGGACTACATGAGCTCAATCGACCAGCAGGGAGCTGGGCGCCCACACTGTGCAGCATATAGACTTGTCACGTAGATCCCTTCTCTGGAGCTATAAGTCAAAGGTCCCAACTCCTCCATAATTCTCAAGCACTCCCTCCATCAGTTTTGCAGGTGAAGGGTACAAACATACAAAAAGCTGCATACTGGATAGGACAGTGGTTGATGTGAGTGGCAGGGAGCTGGGAACATGGAGATTCTCCCAGAAGAATGCAACTCTCATCCTGACTCACAGTATCCCCATCAAGAACTGGCATGCAGCCAATGAGGAGCTGTGAATTTGGTTTCCTGTAAAGTGATGCCCATTCACACATAGTGAAACCACTCCATATGTTAGCTCAAGGCATAGTAAAACAGAGCCAAGCAGTTAATTTCAAAATCCCTCTACAGACCAAAGATTAATTGGTAGTGTAGATGCAGCCCTAATGCACAAATGTCAGGTGAGATTCTTTTTCATTCCTTTGAATCCTGTTTGCTGTCATAATTTGGGGTTTTTTTTTCCTATGAATTCCTCACAGCAAACACATAAAGCAAGACGTCAATAAGGATCATATGAAACTTACCTGTTCTGTTTGGAGCAGATTATCAGAATGCAGAAAAATATTCATATCAAGATCTTCAGACAAACTGCTTTTATTGCAAAGATATCCATTACTTTTGTGTAAGGTTTGAGTTTGTTTTTTAATTTTAGAGTACATTGATTTAGTCCATCTTTTTCTTCCATTACATCCACATTAGGCATTTTAACTATCCTAAAAATAAAATCACCTAGGCAATTTTAATAATTTGATAATCTATTAAAAAGACTTATTCTGTCCCCTGCATCTGCTTCCATCAATATGTTTTTTAATGTAAATCATCAAATTGCTGCCATTAACAAATTATTATCCATAAAAATCCCTTAAGCAAGGATTTGCAGGGACTTTGGAAAATCTCAGTTGGCACTAAGCTACTTCTGCCAATACTGAATGCATTCATGTCATATATATTTAGTAACCTGAGCTCTTCATTAATATATTCCTTGTTTATTAGGGTTTTTTTGTTTTGTTTGTTTGTTTGGGGTTTTTTCCAGGAGGAAGATAGAAATTTCTGTTGAGATACCTACACTGTGTATTTAGTATCTGCTTGTCTAAATAATTCTCCATTTCTAGATGTCTTTTCAAGGTAGCTGTTGATAATCACTAACCAAATATTTGAGGATGTTTGCCTCAGGTATGAGAAATTTAGATGGAGCTGGAAAGAGATGAGCCAGGGATAATTTTTTACTTTTAGTTAAATCATTAATGTTTATTACCTGCATTACTGACGTTTCTAAAAATATCACTCATATTCCAATGTCAGTGTGACACTAGAACAAATATTTGAAAAAACAATTTTTACATAAATTCATGTTAGTGAAATGTCCTAAGATCAAAAAAGATACAAAGGACCAAACATTTCAGTTCATGTTATGGATTGGCCAAAACAATCAAGTTCTGTTATTTCCACATCTTTTTAATAAGTTCTTTCAATGTCCCTGAAAATAAACAAAAATCTGCACCTTAGCCAGTAATCCAAGAGGTACATCAAGCTTCCTGGTATATTAAAATAGCGATGCAGGATATTTGAGATGGAGAGTACCTAATAGTGCATTCAAAAGGCATGTAGATATGGCACTTGAGGGTTTGGTTTACTGGTGAGCACAGACTGTGTCAACAGTTGTACTCAATGCTCTTAGGGGTCTTTTCCAACATAAATGATTCTATGACTCTGTTTCTTCCTTCATTATTCATTCACTCTTCTTCTTTTCTTGGCAGCCTACTGATTGACTGACCACTGGAATTCTTCAGCTTCTTGTCTCTTGTTAAGGCTACCAACTCCCAGCACCCACCATTGTCACCAGAACTCAATTCCTTAGCTGAATTCAACTGTTTTGCTGAATACCTTGCTGAAGATTTCCATCTTTACTTCATCAAAACGTGGGGCTTCAAAAGATGCCCTCCCTGGTGGTTCCTAAGCTGTTACCTTCCTTCTTCACCTGCATCGCAAGATGCTACGTTTGTGCTAAACCCAGAGTTTTGACTAACTTCTTAACTTCTAACTTTATCTCAGTGAAATCCTCTTAGAATTGGAAAAAATCTAATTGTTTGTACTTTTGTGTTGTGAAAATGTAGTAGGGAAACTATCAATAATATGTTCAGACTTTTAAAGACTTTAATGGATTTTTGGATGCAGCCTATGTTACAAGCAAATAGTTCAAATGGAGGGTTTACAAATTAGCTGTAGTGTGTGAAGAAAGATGACTATTCTTATTGTCATTTAAAAATGCTTTTGTCACCACAGCAGTAACTGCATGTTGACGCTTTTTATTCCTTGGGAAAACCACTCCTTCACTTGCTCCATCTGCATCTGCTCATAGACAGAAATCGCACTGGAAACAAAACATATAGTAGATGTTTTATTTTTGTTGCTCAGGTATTTTGCCTCTCGGAGTGGCAGACTTGTGAATGCTAGGAAGACATTGTGATCAATTGTGTGTAGGGCAATATAGTCCTTACATCTTTCACTTGTTATCTGTGCAGCTGGTTAAAATACACCACTTACAGTTTCCATTCAATTTCCCTAAGGCACAACACTGCTGGTAGGCAATGCAGTGCCTAGGTTGGTAAATGCCATCAATTTGCAAGGAAAAGTGTCTTTGCTTAAAAAAATTCTACACACATTAACTGATGTGGCCAAAGCATTCTAGGATGACTTTCTACTCAAATGTCCGGTTTCTAGTTTTTCATTTTTGGAGGGAAAAAGAACATTCATTAGATCCAAATTTAACAGTAAGACCTCTGACACTGTGAAGAATTTATGTGTGATTTCAGGCATGGTTTTGTGGGGTTTTTGTTGGGGTTTTTTGTTGTTTTGTTTTTGTTTTTGTTTTTGTGTTTGTGCTAGGTTTTGTTGGTTGGTGTTTTTTTTTTGTTTTTTTTTTTTTTTTTGTTGGTTGGTTGGTTTGTTTCGGGGTTTTTTTCCCAGAACTACCAGTTAAAAAAGCTGTAGAAAGCAGTATCATACCATTTATTTTTCTTCCTATTTGTTTCTGTGTCTGGAACTCTGATGAAGTTCTTAATGCTAGGAAAGGTAACTCTGGTTTATTATACACTACCATCAGGTGTATAAAGATTACATCCTTAGCACAGACATGGGAAAATGGTTTTCAGGAATGAACACTAATATCAGTGTTAACTAGAAAACTCTCATCTTCTAATTATAATTCCATACATGCCTTTTTTTAAGGTCTTAGCCAAACCCTGACTTCTCTCTGCCTTACCATTTCCCTCTGTAAGCTGTAGCTAAGTGCAAGAGTTAACTATGTGCCTGGTGGGTAGTGAAATTGATGAGTAAAACCTTTCTACTCATTCTATACCTTCATAAAAGCATTGTGCTGATTTGCATCATCGCCAGTGAAAGGTGAATGGACTGTACTTTGAAGAATTACATCAAGGCAAAATATTGCATTTGGCATTTAAATTCAAAGTTGATAGCAGTTTCAGAAATGCCTAAACTGCATAGTCAGTGTCAAGGACTACATTTTTCATATTCTATAATGTTCTTCAATAATTGCTCCAAGACTCATACAGAGAAAACAGTGCACAGTGAAGGGTTTTATTAATTCTTTGATCAAAATCATGTTATTTGCCTCCTTGATTTTTTAAAATTTCAAAGCTGCTCTTGCTTTGGTTTCTATCTTAAGAGTCCTCAATGTGAGGCATCACTTACATGTTTGCCAGAGCTCCTGAGGCTTGTACACATGTGAGTAATACCAATCAAGATGCAGCAAATTTCCTGAAGATAATGACTGGCTGGGAAGAGACAAAGGTGAGCAGCACAGCCAAAGATCATTAACCCAAGCTGGTTATTAATCTATAGAATTTACTTCATGCTAAGGTCAGTATTGTTATGTTAAGCCAGCAATTAAAAAAACATGGCCATATGAATTTTTATTTGATAGGTTTAATGGTAACATCTAGCATATTTTAGAAAAAAATAATTTTATTCAGGAGAATTACATTAGCTAATCAGACCACCAGCACATTTTCCAGTGATTGATTAGTTTTGTTTTCTCTAAGTTATGTACTGTCAGAAAGGATTTATAACACTTTACTTCCATGTGCATTTGCTGTGGACCTATTAAATAGTGACCTTATTAGTTTATCTATTTACAAGTTTTTATTTCCTTCCCAAATTTTAACTCCTAGAGCTTACTTACATCTTTCTCAAAATATTTGTTTGAGTGAACATCTGCTCAAGGTACCAGCTTTTAAAGTGATGTTTCGAAAGACTGTTTGTAAAGTGAGGATAGTATAGCTAACTAGGGGGTGTCTACAATTTAAGGATCATTTACTCTCTCTAGAAGCAGTATTCCCATTTAGTACTCTCTTTTCCCTTTCCTGAAATAAGTATCCAAAAAACCTAGATGCTGGCAGTCATTGTGTCTATGCACCAAAGGTGCCAAGGAGCTCAAATGTCCCCCAACTCTTCTGGCATATTCCAAAATACTATTGATAAAGGTGACAGTTGAAGAAAACAAAGACTCAGCAAAAGGGAAAAATATGTAATGTATCTTACACAATACAAGAACTATTTAGAAGTTTTTTAAGCAAATTGCACTTTTCATGTTTCAAGGTGGAGCTTGCCCTTTTTTCTATGTTTCTTCTTGCTAGGAAATTTGTGCCTCTGAGTTGCTCCTCAGCTTCTCACCCTTTGCAATTTAAATTCCCAGTTGACTATTTCCTTCTTTGCTCCCATGTGGGGACTTACTGCTGAAAAGGACAAAATATTTGAGTTCAGTCCTCCAAGTTTACATGGAAGTGTGCACTAGACACATATTTACTGGGCTTTGGCTACGTTTTACTCAACTCATCACAGATTACGAAATGTTTTCCAGCATTTGTTACAAACTTTAACTCCATGCTAAGAGACCAAAATGAGAGTCATGTGCTACACAGAGAGCAAGAGTGATGAGGATCCATTGCAGCAATTTTACTTGCCCAGCTGCATCCTGGCTCCAGCTGAGGTCAATCTGCAACTCTTTAGAGCACAGCTTACCAGCCAGGCACCTTGAAGACTCTAATGCCATTCTAAATCACCTCATTTATTCTTACTGACGTATGTTGTGTCTCTACTTGTAATATATTTTTAGTATTTTCTTTAAAATATACTAACAGGTGTGCATGTGAAAAATGGACAACTTAAGGAGGTTGTTGTTGCTGGATAAAGACCAATTTCAGTGTAGTCCAATGAAAATGTTACCAAAAAAAAAAATCTCAAATTCTGATTGTAGATCAGGCTAACTCAACCAGAAATATGCTAATATTCATGTTCCTTCCCAAAATAAATTGTTTCTTTTTTTCAGTCATGCTTTTTTGTATCCTTTTCTTTTACTTTTTCTAAAAAAAATCCTAAGAAACATGAAGTCTTGATATTGAAAGAGAAAAGAGACCAAAACCCCCTAGTTTTGTGAAATTTCTAATTCTGCTTTGCAAAATGTTGTTTGC
The DNA here is from genome assembly GCA_013396695.1 of Sakesphorus luctuosus. Classification (NCBI taxonomy): domain Eukaryota; kingdom Metazoa; phylum Chordata; class Aves; order Passeriformes; family Thamnophilidae; genus Sakesphorus; species Sakesphorus luctuosus. Next base: position 95,667 of record VWZD01010092.1, on the reverse strand, counting down.
ACAGCACAGCCGCTGAACAGCATAAAGTGCTAGAGCTGCTTTGTTCTGGTACAAATTGTCTAGTAATTACAGAAACTAGTGTACCATGGGTTAGAAGTCATACATTAAAGTAAGCTAGACACTTCAATAAGATGAAATGGTAAAGATCCAAGATTTTGTAGAATTGGAGTCAAGGTTTTACAAGTTTGACAGGTCATGTCACTGAACAAAGAAAAGGCAGAAGTCCAACAGTGATGAAGATGCTTCAAGACCACCCTGAGGGATGAAGTCAAGAGACCCCTACCCAAATTCAAAGCCAAAAGGAAAGCTCCACCCAAGATTCTGCCCAGTCATTACTATGGAAATTAGAAAGTGTTAACTATGAACTTAAGACTATAAATGGCTAATTTTACACAAAGAAGTTAGGCAAGTTTTTGCCCAGTATGAACTGGCTTGCCTCCAACGCTGTCAATAAATACCTTGCTGCTATTAGAATACAAAACTTTCTCATCAGTCTTTTTTTACTGTGTTTCTGTATCAATATAAAGTTATGGAAAGTCATAGCAAATGAGGCCTCCAATTCATAGTCCTCAGCATTCAATTAGACTATGTTAGTGGCAGTCTGCTCCTCACTGTCTTGTAATGTCATAAGGTCCTTCATTATAGGTCAAATTTTGCTATTCTATTTTTGACTGAATAGTGTATGATTTCAGAACTTATTCTACACAAGTAGCATTATGTGAATACTTGTGACCAGAACTTTTCAATGTACGCTCATCAATCAGCTACAATACACACATATACAGACAACACATGTTTTGTAAAATGTGTCTTTTTCCTAACACTGTCAAGATGCTTTCTTCACACAACCCTCAAGAAATTCATTCTTAGGTGCTTGATGACATGATGACATGTTCTATCCAGTATCTACTAAGATTGCTACATCAATAGCTCATGTTTTTGGAGACAGCTGCCTATCCCCACAACGCTCCCCTCGGCTTTTGAAGCATGACGGTAATGAAACATCAAATGTCATTATGGAAGACATTTCAAGTTTGTTTTGAAGTGAAAACTATTTTTAATATCTCTTTACTAGATTTTCATACTAAAATGCATACAGGGAAATCATCATCATGGCTAGGCTTCGTTAATGAAGATTTGGGAAGGGCTCTCCCCATGCTTGCTGCAAGCGTGCTGGTGGCTAAAATGGCAAAGTCCAGTCACAAGTCCTGGCTTCAGCAGCTTTCTATCAGCTATTTATGAGCTTCTTTATAAAACCAGTACACAAAAAATATGATTATATATGTAATGTGCATACCTGTATATATAAAAATGTACATATACATAAATGTATACATCACCACATCATATATACAATACTATTGTTATATAATGCCCTTATAAATATATTTATGCTTATATACTTCAACACCAATATATATAATAGTATTATAATATCCAGTTTTATTTCCTCTCCTGTATTAACCCATTCCTATTTCTATGGTATGTCTTGTATTTGTTAACCAAATTTTCCCTGATTTTCCAGGATGATGATTTATTTTCTGATGAATCACAACAAATTTATTCTGAAATGTGTAAGGACAATTATAATTGTTCTTTCTAGGTTTTCTGTCTCCTGTTTATGAACACTAGAGTAGCTACAGCTCTGATGAAGTCAATAAAGTTATAATTTAAAATAAGCAAAGATTTGATCTTGTGCATTTATACCTACTCAGATGCTTATGATAAGACAAGATTGGTGCTAATTATAGTTGTTTCTAACACTTACTAATTTAAATAACTAACTGACTGTGGTGTTGCTGCTTCTCTATAGAGCCCTGTATAGAACTTAATTTTTTGTAAGTTCTTGGGGAAATCAGACATCATTCCTGCCCACTGAAGGAGGAAACATTGGTATGTCAGTTATAAAAGAAAGTTCCACTATAACTCTGCTGCTTGAGGTGGTCTGGTTTAAGTTGTAAATGTAAACCAAAGAACTTGATCACTGGTGACTGAAAAACACCATTTCCATTTTTTTACATTAGCAATAGGTTTTTCCTAGGTTTCTGGCCTACATCCAGTTAAATCAAGGATATATGACTACTTACCACACATTCTCTTTCTGCTCAGTTCATTATGACATTATTCATTTTCTCTCCTGAAGTGTTGAAACACTTTTGTACACTATTTAAAAGTTTCTTGCTTTTTCCCTAAGGTAGCTGCATTTCAACACTGAGTGATGTAATTCCTTCAATAGCTGGTAATTGGTTTTTAAAGTTTAACATGCACTCTGGGATCTTTTCAGGAAGGGCTATAAACAAGTATCTATCATTCTTACTCTCTGATGTGTCATCCCTGGACTATTCCTTAGCAAGTCTTATAATTCCACAACTGTGACTAAACCTTACCATGCCATGATGTATTGCAGCAATGTCATGATGTAAGGGAAAGAATTTTCATCAGTCAGGAGGGAAGCAAGAAAGTGAAAAAAGATTTGAGCTGTTCACCGTAGAAATAAAAAAGAATAACGTATAGAAGCCAGCATTGACTCATCTGATAGGATCTATGGAGAATGGAGAGCTTTATTGCAGTATAAACTCCAATGTTTGGCTTTTGGTATGGTTAGGGAACTCAGATATACAATTAGAAAGGACAAATGGGAAATGTAACACTTGGAAAGATAAGTTAATCTGTCGTCACTGAGTTGTAGCAGACAAGGAGCACAGGGAGCTCACAAGGAGACAAGGAGCAAGTGTCACACACAAAGCTAAGTTTATTAAACTACATGTAACACACTCAAAAGAAAATGGAGAAGAAAAAGGAGAAGAATGCCTCAATCTACAAGTTACTCTATATATACTCTAAATCCGTCCTAAGGTCACTTTTCATAAGTTCATGACAGTGGCCATAACTCTGCCAGAACTTCTAATTGGATATTACACACTCTCCAGATGTAAATTTAGTTTCATGAGAAATTGTCAGCACACATTGCATTCTCACAGCTTGCTCCTTCCTCAGCTTCTTTCTTATCTCTTCTTGTTCCAGCTATTCCACCAGTTTTTCTCATAGTTCCTTCCCATCTCTTGCTGCTACAGCTGTTCAGGGAGATCATATTTCATCCAGATCAAAACCACTTGTAGCCTCGATCCCCACATTAATTATCCAAAGACTAGAAATCAGTAACATTCAAGAGTTTTCCACACCACCAGCAGCAATAGTTCTTCACTTAGTAGTCAGGGAAACAGTAAAAATATTATATTATTTTGGCCTTAGCTAAGTAATGACCATATTATTTGAGGATCTCAGGGTCAAAAGGTGATGAAAATACTTGTTTGTAGCTAAAGATGGAAGCGAGGGCATGAATTCATACAGGGATGGTCTTCAAACTGGATTGGTTAAATAACCATCACAAGCTCGATATTATGAATTTGCAGTGTCAAAAAGGCATTGAATGGAAGACTGATAGTAAAAAAGCTATGTCCTACAAGCTGAAATATACAATATAATATAAGAATTTTTAAAAGCAGTTTGCGATAGTCTTATTGCAGATTATTGCCTCATCCCTGAAAGAATTCAGGGCCAGGCTGGATGGGGATTGGAGTAACCTGGACTAGTGAGAGGTGTCTCTGCCCATGGCAGAGGGGTTGGAAGTAGATAAATTTTAACATCCCTTCTAACCCAAGCCATTTCTTACCTCCTGAAACACCAGTCTTGAGGCTGATTTTACTTATTTTTTTTATCAGTATCCTTGGCATCACTGATGACAACATGAAATCAGGAGGCAACCTGGAGGGGTGAAGAAAATGACCAGAATGTGAGCAATAACCATGCAAAAAGGGAACTATTAAAAAAACAAAATGTTACAGAATTCTCACTTTATAGTCAGTTATTTGGAAACTGTTGAGGAAAACAGAGGGAAACTGGCTGATCACAAAAGGGTACGAAATCATTTCTGCACAGAAAGTGCAACTGAAAAAGAAAAGAGACCAAAAACCCCTAGTTTTATGAAATTTCTAATTCTGCTTTGCAAAATGTTGTTTGCATGGCAAGGCTGCTTAACTCATGAACAGCATGAAGTGCTGGAGTCGCTTTGTTCTGGTACCTACTGTCTTGCAATTATAGAAACCAGTGTACCATGGGTTAGAAGCCATACATTAAAGTAAGCTAGACACTTCAGTAAGATGAAATGGTAAAGATCCAAGATTTTGTAGAGTTAAAGCCAAAATTTTACAAGTTTGACAGGTCATGTCATCGAACAACGAAAAGGCAGAAGTCCAACAGTAATGAAGACGCTTCAAGACCACTGGAGGGATGAAGTCAGGAGACCACTACCCAAATTTCAAGCGAAAAGGAAAGCTCCACCCAAGATTTTGCCCAGTCATTAATATGGAAATTAGAAAGTGTTAACTATGAACTTAAGACTATAAATGGCTAATTTTACACAAACAAGTTAGGCAAGTTTTTGCCCAGTATGAACTGGCTTGCCTTCAACATTGTCAATAAATACCTTTACTGCTAAAAAGACAAAAAGCTTCTTACCAGTTATTTATTTTGAAGCATTTTTCACTATCAGCAACCATGATCCTGGGATGTATGCAGAAAAGTCCACAAGTGATACTGCAGCTAGTAAATTCTTCAAAGTATCAGTAAGACATCACCTGTAGTCTTTCACACAAGTCAGATTAAGGGTCAGGCTTGAAACCATACACAGAAAGTCTAGAAATGTGGTAAGAGATGATGCTGTGAGAGACCCCAGCAAAGCAGGACTCTGAGCCAAGTTAGTGTGGGATAAGATAAAAAGTGAAAGTCCTTTAATATCAGGCCTATAGCCCACAGGAATACATATCAACGTGCACGTGGGAAAGCTCTAATTTCCATGGCTGTTATAATATGGTCTACCCAATCCCCAGTTCACACATCTTTCAGTCCAGCCCCGTCTTAGCCCTGTCACAACCCCTCAGGATTTGAGTCTGGGGTTGGTGAGACCTCCTTGTCATCAGTTCTCCTCTTCCTTGGCTTCCGGAGTTCTTCCAGTGTTCTGACTTCTGGGTCACTCTGACCTGTGTTTATGTTTCATTCTGCAGACTTTTCTGATAATCTTCAGTCTTCTACCTTGGAAAGAGTCTAAACAACTAAAAGAATTTGAGCTACTGATATGTGGCAGAGGTTGGCATCTATAAAAATTGACCTTAAGCTGTTAAAAATATTAACACATTAAATCTACATTTTACTACAGTTACAAGTACTTCTAAAATCTATAAAAATGAAAAAAATCAAAAAAATCAAAAAATCAAAAACCCCTTAGGCATCAGAGAAATGAAAATTATGTCTTATGACAGGAAACTTCTAAGAGCATGTCTTAGTCAAGGAAAACAAAGGCTGATGAGAACTTTTCTTTGTCTACAAATCCATCAAAGACAAACTATTAAAAGAATTGCTTAAGCTGATGTACTTGCCAGAAGAGTGAGTATGAAACCTACCCCCTCTGCATTTAGACTGGGAATTACAAGATTTCTAATGATTGGAGTACCAAAGTGTTATAACAGCTTTCCATTTGAAATATCGATGGCAAGAAGCCTGTACACTTTTTTAAGAAGATACTTGCTCAGTTTGAAAATGACATTATAAGATGAAGTTGCTTGTTGGACTACTTAGATGAAGAGATTTCTTCCAGACCTCTCTTAGCAGTTCCACCTTTGCAGTTATCCTGGCAGCTCCACTTCCTCAAATGCAGTGAAACAGGAGCATTCATAGGTCCGGCACAGGTCTACACTTCTTCCAGGACAGGGAAAGTCAAATGCAGTTGTGAAATGTTTGAGAATTTTACAAGGGAGACCTCTGAGGGCTTACAGGCAGCTAGGAAATCACGTGTTAAGGATTTGCTGTATGAGAGGTATGGCACTGAATTCCAAATGGGATGAAGCCATACAGCTTAGTGTAAACAAATGGTTATGATTCCTGTCAAGAACAATTTTTCATCTCCATAAAGTCTAGTTAATAACATGGCACAGGCACCACTGAAAAATGTATTCCTGTATTAGTCTTCCAACAATTCCTCAAAATTGAAATAGAATCTGTTTTGGCAAAAACTGTACATTTATCTACTAAGGAAAACATTTTAGGTAGGTAGTTATATAAGCAATAAAAATAAATGTTTTATAAAATTCATCCAGAAGGACTTAAAAGTATTAACCCCCCCCCAATAATAATTAACCAGATTTCATGAAGTATGAAACAGCCAAAAATAATAACCAGTACAGCTGCAGATGGTGAAGTCATTTCTATTACAGCACTCCCAAGCTTGACCACCTGTTGAAATTGAAAAGATATATCCAAAGAATAAATTTTCCTAATATGGACACAGTGCAAAATTCTGTCTCTTAACATGACTTCATTTTGCTCAAGTAATGGAATTTTATTCATGCTTAATACGCTTTACAAGTACATGTTTCTCTGGTGCAGCAGCAAATTTTTGGGAAAACAGATGAAATGAAGGAGTATCTACTGGGTTTCCTTTTGAGCTAAAAAACCTGTTACTATCTCCTGACAAGCCTCTGGCCCACTGTTTGAGGCCTATTGTGCTCCACTGATGGTCCAGGTAATTTAGGAAGATCAGATTAATATTAATCTCAGTCAGAACTCACCATTCTGACACAAATGTGATATTCCTACTCTGCATCAACCAAGAGATTTCTAGTAAAGGAAACCATTATCTTCACAGGCTAAGATCTCATTCAGCCTGTATTCAGACACCATGTTGAATGCCACAATTACTCTTATAGAGCAGGCTGATGAAAGAATGCGATAAGGACATAAATTAGGAGACAACAAGAACTAATTTAGTTGGCAAAACGAAGGTTGAGATAGGTTTTGATGACACTTCATGGGAGAGTAAATGAAGGGTAAATAACATTTTAAACTAAAAGGCAATATTAGTACAAGATCAAGTCCATGAATAAATTTACTCCGTAAACTGAAGTTTTCTGAACTCCTGAGTTTCTAGAATTGCTTTACACTCTAGATGGTGGACCAAGAAACCTGTCTTAAGAAAAAACTTGATGGTTTCATTTCCATAACAGCACAAAGGTGATCCTTGAATTAAAACCTCATCTTTGGATCTCTGAATATTAATCTCTGGATATCTGATTGCATTCAGTTACCCCAAAAGATTGAACATTAAGGACATCTATTTACTACAGATTCATCATAATTCTTGGCACATATTTAGGGTATATTTTCATTATTGATAAGTCTGTTGGCTATTGGAAAAAGGATGGGCTTTGAGGCTAAAAAGCAGCATGTTGATTTTTCTTGGAAACACGAGACACAGTTAAAGGCAGACGTAAGGCAGGATGCACTGAACAAAACCCCCCCCCAAGTTAAATCTTCAAGATACTTGGCTGATGAGCTGGTGTCCAACTCTTGGGTGAGGCAACACTAGTTGGCTGCTCTTTTTTTCATTGTTGTGTTTTGGCTTTTTTCTTCAGTGTGTAGGCATAGTACTTTTGCTAAGAGAATTTACTCAAATTTCTTGTTATGGCAAGAACTGAGTATATTGATGACATCATTTTTTGTCACATAGGTATGTGAAATAGATGAACAACAAACTTTGAGTGCAAAGTATCTATTTCGCAATTCTTTGCAACCGAGGGTAAAGGATTAGATCCTCACATGACACAGGAACTCCCTTTCTGTGTTTTTCCATATGTCTAGGCAAAGCTGACTCTACAGTGGATACACAAACAAAGAGAAAAAAACTAGCTTCAAAATTAATTAGCTGCATTTATGAACTACAAGTTGCTGAAAAATGAAGTTGTTCTTCTTTAGGAGTGGCAGACACTCTCTGTTTTACAGAAGATGTTTAGAGCTGCAAGTGAAAAATGGAAATTGGTCATCTTTCCTGGGTTCCAGGAAAAAAACCAAAATGGAAGGTAGCAAACAAGACACACCTGACTTAGGTACAGATATGTGCTTAAAGTATGTAACACAGTGTCCTGTTTTAGGAATGGTATTCTCCAATTTAGTGTTCCCACTGAAACCACTCCAAACCAAGCACCACAAGTGCACTTCCCTCTCTCCCTCTCCTTCCCCTGTAGCAGGCTGGAGAGGACAATTAGAAGCACAAAAGGTAAAGATCACAGGCTGAGATAAGAACAATTTACTGGAAATAGAAATGAGATAAGAAAATCAACAGTAACAGCAACAATACTACAAGAAATGTTATTGCAGAAACCCTTGACCATACCTGACCATTCCACACTACGCCGACCTGGAAGTGGGCCCTTCCCCTGTTCCCAGAAAATGATGTGAGGTGGTATAGAATAACCCCCTGCCTGAGCCATGTCCCCTACTGGCTATTGCAAAAATTAACCCTGTCCTATATGGAACCAGGACACATACATACATGTATTTTAAGTACATTTATGTACTTAAGTCAACAAATATTAATCTGCTGGGTTAGTAATTTTATTGTTTAGGTAGGTTTTTTTCCTTCTTTTCCAAAAACTCATGTTCTTTGAAATTGTTATCAAACTAATATTTTAAGATTCTGACTTGTTTGCTAACATCACATTTTTCCTTCACTGACTTTATTCATCTTACTCCCAGAATATGAGTGTTCAGTGCACTAATAATCAAACACAAACATTCAACGGGAATTACAATTTGTCCACCTCTCTCTTCTACTTTTGATCACAATTTGTTTGGGTTTTGTTGTGTAGAGAAAATTATTAATCTGATCTGTGCCCTTAAACTTCCCTTCAGTTCTTAGTTTTCCAGACTCATTTTTGTTAGAGTACTGCCTCCATCTCTGGGGTCCCCAGCACAGGAGGGACATCGACCTTTTGGAGCAAGTCCAGAAAAGGCCACCAAGATATTAGAAGGAGCACCTCTCCTGTGAGGAAAGGCTGAGAGATTTGGGATTGTTCACCCTGGAAAAAAGAAGGCTTCAGGGTGACCTAATTGTGACCTTCCAGTACCTGAAGGAAAGATGGTAAAAGTTGGAGAGAGACCATTTACAGGATGTACAAGGACATGTTACGGGACAAAGGGGAGTGGCTTCAAACTTGAAGAGTAAGTTTAGGCAGGATATTAGGATGAAATTCTTTTACTGTGAGTGTGGTGAGGCAATGAAACAGATTGCCTAGAGAAGCTGTGGATGCCCCAGCCCTAGAAATGTTTAAGGCCAGGTTGGATGGTACTTGGAGCAACCTGGTCTCAGGTAAGGTCTAAGGTGTCTCTGCCCATAGCAGGGAGGTTGGAACAAGGTGATCTTTGCGGTGCCTTCCAACCCAACACATTCTGTGATTCTACGACTTTGAAGTTCACAGGATTGGTACATATGGATTTTATGAGCTCTTGTTGGCTAAAGATCACAGAAACATAGTATTTTATAATTAGAAAACTTTGAGTATCAATGTAGGGGTTTCCCCTGTGTGCTTCAGAAACTTCTTCAGCACCGCTTTCATTCTGGGTTCATGCTGACTCCCTGTGGTAGTTCTCATGATGGAATCACAATTTGTGAAGCTGACACCAAAATTATGAACAACAGTAGCAAATTCATTCAAAATTATGAACTAATATCCAGCCCTCACGGACACCCACTACGGGATCGCGGTGCACACTGAAGCTGACGCACTGAACATTTTTAATGTTGGATCAACAAGATCGGTGTGATGACCCCCCATCCGCTGGAGTTTCAGGGCGAGCGGCTGGAAATCACGTTTGAATCTCAGTAGCTGAGGCTGCTCAGGAGCACAGGGGACCGCCCATCACAGCGCCCCGCCCCGCCCCTTCCCCCGCCGAGACGGATGCGCACGCGCGCCCGGGGGCGGGATGGCGGCACCGGCACTGCCCGCGCTGCCCACCCCACGGTACGAACACGTGGGGCAGCGGGGGTCGTTCCAGGATGTGTACGAGCCGGCCGAGGACACCTTCCTGCTGCTGGATGCGCTGGAGCAGGATGCAGGCCGCCTGCAGGAGGCTCGGTAGGGCGACAGGGAGGTGTGGGGCCATCACGCCAGGGGCCCGAGGAGGGGATTGATCTGATAAGGAATTGCTGTCATAGAAGGAGCGGGCGCCACATTATCAGATGGGTGTTAAAGTGTTATTAGTGTCCAAGGGAGGGCTGCGAAGATGGTGAAGGTTCTAGGAGGGCATAGCTGGAGCGACTGAGGCCACTCGAATTGTTTAGCTTAGAAAAGAGCAAACTGAGGGCAGACCCGATAACAGTCTGGAGCTTCTTTGTGAGGGGAAAAAGTGGAGCGGCAGTCACTGATCTGTTCTCTGCAGTTACCAGTGACAAGACCCGAGGGAACAGCCTGAAACTGCGTCAGGGGAGATTTAGGTTGGATATCATGAAAAGGTTCTTCACCCAGAGGGTGGTTGGGCACTGGAACAGGCTCTCCAGGGCAGTGATCACAGCGTCAAACCTGACGGAGTTCGGAAAGGGTTTGGACAACACTCTCAGGCACATGTTGTGCTTCTTGGGGTGTCCTGCACAGGGCCAGGAGTTGGACTTGCATGATCCTTGTAAGGCACTTCCAACTCAGAATATTCTATGATTCTATGCATTTGAGTCCTGCTCTGAGTGGCTTCACGTGATCTTTCATAATTTCTGTTGGAGTTCAGTCTTGCTGCAATAAATGTATCACAAATTCTGTAGAAATGTAGCCTGTGCTGTTGAGGTTGGGTAGTTAATGGAAAACTTTCATGTTAGACACAAGAGAAACATATGTGTTTCCCAAAGTGACTTGTGATCTCCAGGAATCATTTGGATGGACACCAGTAGGCCTGGCAGGCATTGTGGGACGGGTGACATAATGTGAGCATCGAGGGCCATGTGACCAGCAAGTACAGGAGTTGGACTTGATGAGCCTTGTGGGTCCCTTCCAACTCAGGATATTCTATGATTCTGTTCTTTAGCGTGTTTGGGAGAAGGACAGCATTTTTCATAACACTGTCTTGACTAATTCTGTGTCTAGTGTGGTGCTCTTATATGTTACAAATAAAAGTCATCCAGAGTTTTCTCACTTTAGAATTGAGATCTGCCTTGAAATAGGATCTGGATCTGGTGTGGTTTCAACATTTCTAGCTTCTTCTATTCTTGGATCCAGTGCACTGTACATGTAAGTATAACACTATTTGAACTGTTGCATGCAATAATAAAGAATGCTTAATACTCACATACATATTTCTCATTTTCCCACTGAAAAAACTATTCACAAAGAAATATTAGCTCAATTCTACGGATAAGGAAATCAAAGCAAAGAGAGCCTGTTGAGTATTTCTGACATTTGGACTGAGGACAAAGGGGGATGCACCACCACGGAGCCTGAACTATTCACTTCAGGTTCTCTAACAAATAAGTAGTGTGTCACTAGAATTCCATTTTCCCATTTCTTAGACAAACTGCTAAGCCTACACTTGTGTTTGCTGGGTTAAATCTTAAATTTTAGCCACTGACTAGTCTTTCTGTGGTCTGATAAGCTTAGTTACCTGGATGTTGGCAGTAACTGAATTTTATTAGAGACTTGTATGAATATATATGTGTTTATGCAGAGCTAGCGTTGAGGTGGAAATACTTCTGCTTTCAGACAACGATTTAAACTTCCACTGTAACATTGAGTGATTTAGCTGCCAACACACTGTGTGTATTCTAGTGGCTATTTTTTGCTGTTTACTTGGAGAGCAAAGGATGCTGAAGGGATATTTTCATGGAGAGTACATAAATTAGCATGTGGTTCACAGGGATAAACTTCCAGGTATGGTAGTCCATAACTCACACGATGCAATATTTTGCTTTTAGATGTACAGATATCAACCCCATGGCAGCTTACTGTACACAGAAGACAGCTCTGCTTAACAATGTTCACCTTCAGCCAATCATTACTGACTTGGTAAGATAGATGTTTCAATAATATCTTCTTTATAGTTTTTATAAATTTTTAATAGTTACTAGAGATCATGGTATCACACAATAATTAGGGAACCCATCCAGGTGGGTTTTGAATGCCTCCAGAAAGGGTGAATCCATTACCTCCCTGGGCAACCTGTTCCAGTGCTCTGCCACTCAGTATAAAGTTCTTTCTCATGTTGAGGTAGAACTTGTTGTGTTTTGGTTTATGGTCATTACTCCTTGTTTTCTTGCTGGGCACCACTGAAAAGTGTCTGGCACCATCCTCTTGACACCTGTCTTTCAGATATGCATTAATGAGATCCCCTTTCTGTCTTTTCTGCAGACTAAGCAGGCCCAGCTCCTGCTGTCTGCCCTTCTAAGAGAGATGCTTCAGACCTATAATCATCTTTGTGGCCCTGATACAGATAAGCAACTAAAAAGTACTAAAAGTAACTAACCTAGAACAAACTTTCTTTTAAAATGTGTAAATGGGGAAAAAGAAAACCAAAATGCCAAAATTGTTTCTGAAAGAAGAGAAAACTAAACTACTCAAGCTTTGAAAATCAAAATTAAGCTCCAAAAATTCATTGAATTAACCTATTAAAAAATAAATTCTGTAGATACAGTTTGGAAAAATGATGGACAAGGAATTCTGGAATTACTTGACCATACCATACCCCTTCCTCTAAACCTATGCAGTTCTTAGTTCTCAGCCTTTGTGATTTAATTAGGACCTTGCATATGTTGTTACTTTTAGTTTCTTACAAAATTTGATATGGAGAAAACCTATTTTCTCATCTCTTTAACCCTAAATATATTTGTTTATAAAAGATGATGGAGATAGGCAACAATAAATGGGATTGAAAATGGATGAACAACTGCTCATATTTGAGAACTGAACTGCAGTTGTCACAGATTGGTCATTTTTGTTGCGAAATGTTAACCAATGATAAATTCAACATTCTTTTATATCTAACTTAAATTCCGAATGGAGCAAGAATAAAGTACTACCCTGCTTCCCCATATGTGTCTCTTGCTTTTCTACAACCTATACATAACGTTAAGACTATTGAAATTGTTCTGCTCTGCATGGGTACTTCCTGATGCTTCTCTTGCACATAGAAAGTAAAAGTTGTTCCTGAGTCAGGATGGAATGCTTGGAATATCCAGCACTATCTAACTGTATGTTTACAAAATATTTTCATTCTTCACGTTTCCAAAAAAAAAAGACCCTCAAAAGAATCATTGCCTTCATCTACAGGTCAAAGGATTGTCTCCAAGACTAAATGGGAAGGTTGATCTGCTGCTGTTTAATCCACCATATGTGGTAACACCTTCTGAAGAGGTAAGAAAAATTCAAAATACACAGTAAAAATGATATTTCTACTGTCAGAGGAGACATGGCAAATAAAAAAGACCCTGCTATGAAAACTGCAAGGATTTTTTGAAATAGTAAAGGATGTTTTAGGACAAGCACTGATTTAGTGAAAATGCTGGAGTTCCCCGTAAAGACTACATGGGCATAAGGATTCCCAGTTGCTGCCTCTCAATACCTACTTCCTCCATTGAGTATAATCCGTATAGGACTTCTGTTAGGCATGCTAAGGAATTCTTATAGAAGACTTTCAATGAAAAATGTATTTGTTCCTTGCAGAACAAAAATTCTCTGCTTCTGCAGACTCCTCAGATTTGTCCCATGAACAATTATGGGCTGACCACCTGCCACTTGGCAAACAAGCTCATAAAACGTTACAGGAAAATATATAGAAAGTATGTGATAATGTAGGTATTTTAATTGTTTGAGAATAGAACTTGAAACAAAATAGTATGCTCATCCTATAGAAAGTAGTCTTGAAGTAATATGCTGCATAAACTAACCTGCTGAATCATAATTGTCAGACTTCTAATGGCAGACACCTAAAGCTAGAGATTATGGTGATGTTTCTTGTGTAAGTACCAGTGACAATTCTATCACTCTGTATTATGACAGTCTTTTCTTTCATTCTTCCTAGGTGAAAAGCCATGGAATACAGGTATCGTGGGCTGGTGGCAAACAGGGCAGAGAGGTAATGGATAGAGTTTTCCCATTAGTACCAGACCTACTTTCACCAGGAGGATTATTCTACTTGGTCACAATTAAAGAAAACAATCCAGGTGATCACTGTTCTTGGACATCTAAATGTGCCAAACCAGTTTTAACACTATTAATCAAAATATTGATCACAGCTAGACCAAAAATACAAGCAAATTAATCAAAACTAAGAACTCTCCAACCTAGACTGGAAACTGGTAGTACGTAGGACCCCAGCAGCTCTGCAGGAGTTCAGTTCCAAGTCTGAGAGGTGACTGTAAGTCGTCTAATTAATAAAGCTGCACCAGTCCTTTCTCATGGAAGAGAATGGTGGTGTTACAAGGCAAAAGCCCTTAGTTGGAAATATGATGTCTTTCATTTTACAGGTGTAGAGAAAGGATTTGGACTTGTTCCTTCTGATCTGATGTTAATGGCTACAAGTTATCAAGTAATTTTAAGAAGTTTTTATTCTTCACACCTGATCTATTAGGCGGCTTTTGGGAAAAGATGCTGCAGGTGTCACTTTCTCCTACAGTTAGGTTCATACAGAATTCTTCTTTTCTATTAATAGACAAATACTGAACTTCAGTTTGTAAATTGCAAGTTTTATTTTTCTCGGTGGAAGATTATTTTGCATAAAAATTACTGTGTGAAAGAATAAGAGGATACAGCTTATGTTTGACAGATACTTTAGCACTGTCTTTTATAACCAGTTTCTAACTCAGTTGTAAACACTGAACTTTCAATTACAGATGAAATTCTGGAAACAATGAAGAAAAGTGGCTTAGAAGGCACAAAAGTACTTTCCAGGCAAGCAGGACAAGAGAAGCTGACTATCCTCAAATTTAGGAAGTCTTGATAATTTCTCTTCACCTTCAGGTAGTAGGCATGCAGAAAGTTGAAAACCTGGTTGTCAGTTGAACACTGAAGTTGTCAATTTTTAAGCCAAGATTTTCACCTTCTTAAGGTGTATCCTCACTTCCTGATAACTGCAGTGAAACTGATCAAGACTCTCTAGTTATATTTATTCTGGATGTGAAGCAGCTATTATCTGCTGGCAGAGGTAGAGTTATCATCTGGCTATCTACGGGGCAGTTTTTTGGGAACTATGAAATAATCTACCCTGTTGCATTTGCACTTAAGCACCAAAGGCTTTTTCCTCTATAAATAGGTATTTGTATATTTGTCATTGTCATTAAAATAATGTACTTGATATAATTCCTCCTGGTTTTATGGCTAGTTTGTAGCTGTGCTGGGTTTAAATGAATACTTTACATCAGTGGTACTCCTTTTGATGTACTATTAGGCACTTTTACAGGTCTAAGGCACAGTTAGCAAGTTTGTTTCTGTCATCATGAAATGGTGTACTTCTGAACAGAAAGGTGAAGCAAGTGTTCTTCCCGTGCTGGGTCCTGTCCTTGGGTCACCACAACTCCCTGCAGCACTATAGGCTAAAGGCAGAGTGGCTGGAAAGCTGCCCAGCAGAAGAGGACCTGGGAGTGCTGAATGACAGCAGCTGAACATGAGCCAGCATGTGCCCAGGTGGCCAAGAAGGCCAGTGGCATCCTGGCTTGTATCAAAAATAGTCTGGCCAGCAGAACCAGGGCAGTGATTGTTCTGCTGTGCTGGGCACTGGTGAGGCCACACCTCAAATCCTGTGTTCAGTTTTGGGCCCCTCGGTTTAGAAGAACGTTAAGGTGCTGGAATGTGTCCAGAGAAGGGCAACAGAGCTGGTGACGGGTTTGGAGCACAAGTCTGCTGAGTAGCAGCTGAGGGATCTGGGGGTGTTTAGCCTGGAGAACAGGAGGCTCAGGAAACATTTTGTCACTTTACAACTCACTGAAAGGAGGTCACATCCAGGTGTGGGTTGGCCTCTTCTCCCATGTAACAAGTGACAGGATGAGAGGAAACAGCCTCAAGTTGCACCAGGGCAGGTTTAGATTAGGTATTTAAAAAAAACCCATACAAACGGTTGTCAAGCTTTGGAATAGGCTTCCCAGAGAAGTGTAGACTCACTATCCCTGGAAATGTTCAAAAAACATGTGGATATAGCACTTGAGGACATCATTTAATAGTAAACATGAAGGTAGTGGTGTCTTGGTTGGACTTCATGATCTTAAAGGTTTCAAGGCATGTTATTACTCTCCTGAAGTCCTCTGGGCAGTAGCATGGCCATCATGCTCTCTTTCATGCCATTTTACAAGGAGGATACTACTATGGAGTAATCTAGATGAAGAGTAGTCATCCATGAAAAGGTATTAAGGAAGAAAAAAGCATGCTATTAAAAAGGCTCGTTACTGGGTAGCTGAAAACAATGACTGTAAGGAAGCAGAGAAGTGGAATAAAAGTCCTTTCTCAAAATCACTATCCAAAACAGGAAGCTATTTCCTGACCACGAGACCCCAATGAACAGCTTTCCTCTGCAGCAACCTAAAAAAATTCTCTAGGAGACTGAAAAAGGAGGGTTTAGGCAGGCAAAAGTGGAGGTGCTGTTAGCACAAACATGCCTAGCTAGGCCACTTGAAGTATTTTACTGCAAAGAAGCTCAAAAAGTTCACAAGTCAACTTGGGCTGATTTGGCATAAAAATAATTCTTTATACCATCCTGAAGAATAGAGAAAAAAGGACTGAATTGCAGGAAGTGTGTAGTGGTGATTGTTTTACACTCTTGAGAGCCACCATTCCCCAGCTTAGCAGGCCACCGAGGAACAAGGCTGCAGGTCAATTCAATTCAAACACATGTAACAGCTCCCTTCAGTAGCTTTTATGTTCGTTTGTTTTTATATGAATGAACATGAATGTGATCACAAACACACAGTAAGAGGGTTTAGAAGGAAGATGCAGTCATGGTAAGGGTATTGCTCAACATTTATACCATATACTAGAAATTACAGTTCTTGAAACTGATTTAAAGAAAATCTAGCTATTTATAGTAAAGCACCACTTTATTACAGCCTGGCGTCGGCCAGGGTCACGCAGGGGGCCCACACCTCCAAGTATGTGTCCACTGGGTATACAAAAATTCATCCCTTTTACGCAGTTAGCTCTAAATATTATCTATTACAGGCAGTCTGTAGATTTACGTGGAATTACAAATTTTGTTGTTTATGTCTTATGTTGTTTACTATTCTTCACACCCATCCGTCCAGGTTCTGCTTCCCTCTCTCTGTTAGAAAGCACTTAAGTGCTTCGAGCTGCTTCTCCATTCAAGCAAGTCCTCTTGTCTTGGTTGCACATACTCAAGTTACCTCCAGTCGTCTTTTTATCTTAACTGCCCACTGCTTGGGCTGGCCCTACTTGCAAACAATTACATTACATTTTGCAAAGTCTCAGCAATTTCAAAAGCTAGCAACAATATAGTTAAATTTTAAACCATATTATTTTGGTTTTGTTTCAAAACTACTGAGGTTAAAAAATAATTGCATTTCATTGACCAAAGTGAGGCTAGACTTAGGACATTGTTCGTGATATAATGTGTTTCCACATTGAAGATTTTAAGCAAGTTTTGATTTTGCACTGACCAACTAGTCAATTCTGAGAAGCTATAATGCAATTTGCCTGTTTCCTACTTCTGGAACACTTTGACTTGATGGCAGATCCTTAGTAAAGCAACACTTTTTTTGGTTCAGTTTTTTTTCACTTACAAAACTGTTAGGAAAAGAGGGTTTATGCACAGAAATTTTGGGGTTTTGTAGAATCATGGGGTTTGATGGTGTAATCATAGGCACTGGGCTGTTTGAATGAACCAAAATGCTGTCACAGCCTAAGACCCCTCTACAACTTTTATGGTGTTGACTTTTCAGACATAGTCAAAACATGCAATAGAATCAAGCTACAGGTTTAACAAAAGAAAGTTTTAATTAAACTATCTGAATCTTACTTTTCACTAAAGAATTAGTTTTAAAACAGGTAATCAAAGATAAAAAAGGGCAGTCATCTGGCATATTAGATCACAGCACTCAACAGTGTGTCCAGTTTTAAATTATGAAGGATAGAATAATGAAAATCAGAACAGAAAGTGTAACAAAACAACAGCTTTCAACAAAAGAATGATTGCACTGGCTATTTGGAAAAGGAAATACATGCATCCACTTAAATCATCAGTCAGTTCTGGCTCCAACGTATCACTGTCTGCTTCAGCTGTAGTGGAAGCTCTTCTCAAAATGCAATCCAAAGGAGAACATAGGTGCATTCTGCCAGAGGTGATCCTTATCACGCTCCCACCATCCTGGTGAAGACTGCAAACTAGTGACACACAGGTAGTTTTGGGGGTTGCTTTTAATTTTGAAATTTGCTGTCTACAGATGTGTGCATCTACACTTGGCATTTGTTAAGGTCTGCTAGAAGCGTTTAATATGGCCCTTTGGAAGTATTACCTGTTTAACCCCAACTGGCCTTCAGATCAGTTACTGACCTTGCAAATAAGTTCTTTAGAATAACAAAAGTGATGCAATTGAGTCAATCTTGGAGTTTTTAGCATCAGTAACTATAAAACAATACAGTTGCAACCTACTCTGTCTTTTCAGTTAGACCTTTTTGATACCAGTTTTAAATCTTTTCTATTCTCTCTTACTCAACAAAAAGGTCAAGGAATTTCTCCTCTGGAAGACCAGCCACTACCTGTTAAAAATACAGACTTCAGTTACCAACAGTTAAAAATCACGTCTAGAGCTGCCACCTCAAAAGTGACCATTTTGAGAAAATATACAGAATATAAAATTTATACTATGAATGTCTGAAAGTTTATCACAAAGAGGAAGAAACAGCAGTCCAGAGACTACAGAGACTGACAAAATTTATTTATTCCCCCCCTTTTAATGACTCTTCAAAGAAATTCACCACAAATATCATCCAAGTTGGAATATATTAGTATGCTACCAATGTTAAAAAAAGGCATGAAAAAATGTATAGTTGAAGGCTATTAAATTCTAATACATCTGTATGTAAGAGTCCTTATTATTACAGGATAGTGGAAGTACAGTAGACATTCAGCAATAGCTAATTTGCCAGCTAGTGAAGATAAATGAAGATTGATCAGTGTGTATGCCTTCTCTTTAGAAGCCAATCAGTAATAAATAGATGGTGTTATTCATTGTCATGCAGGAAGGATTGTGCTCTCTCTACTTAGCTGGGCTTCTGAGTTTTGATGTTTTTAGGCTGGATGGCTAAGGAGTTCTGTGAAAAAGAAACTGTTAAACGTGAAACTTCAGTTTATAAACATCTTAATTTAGAATGGGCTATGTTTAAATTTTTTGCTTTAACAGAAGATTATCACTGACTGTAGTTTCCTGCCTTAATGTAACAACACTTTTTTTCCTCCATAAGAGGAACTGTTATGCATTCATAATCAAAAATCAAGTCTTTATACCACTTCTGTTATACTCACCTGTAATATTGAGAGGTATGATCTGGGTTAATTATAGAACACCATGTTAGAATATGCTTAAAATAAGATGTTTTAATCAACTATGCTGTGGCTTAAACACCACTTCTCAGACATAACTCTGCATTATTTCTGAAATTTTTAATATATCTTAAAAATATACCAATTAAAATAAATTATTGTTATTTATTTCTTTATATCAAAGAAGAGTCTTCAAACTTACAGAAAAAAAGTTCAGAGGTAAATATGTGTCAAATCCCATTAGTGAAGAATTTAAAGTAACTGATATTATTTCCAAGGAGTTAGCTTCTTTCAACATACAGTTTATCACCTGCTCTTCATGTTATTTAGCTCACAGAAAGAAGAAAGACAATTTTATTTCAGAAAAATGTCTCTCGACAGAGGGGACATGTGGATTTGTTGCTGGATGTGAACCACTTGTACTGAAAAAAGAGAAATAGAGCTGTTTAATATACAAATGCAAGCTGTATATCAGGAATGCTGGTACATCAATAATAATGATTATTTGCCAATGAACATAGCTACCAAAACATTACCTGTACTTTAAAAGAAAAACAACCAAGAAACAGTAAAAAGCCCCTTTTCAGTTGTGCATGTATGCATGTGTATATCTACATATGTATTTGTATATACACATACTACACACACAGTCTGCAGCAGAGCCCTTTACATAGCTCTAAACATAGCCCTTTTCATTACACAGCCCTACACATCTTAGTACAAAATCCACAGAGATAATCTATGAGTTCAATTAATCCCAGATACTCCAGTGACAAAGTAGAAAATTGATGGTACTACAACAGAAGTTTCTGGTTTGAACTATATGGCTATGCAGGTTGGATGGAGTTCTGGGCAACCTGGTATAGTGGAAGCATCCCTGCCCATGTCAGGGGGGTTGGAACTAGATGAGCTATAAAGTCCCTTTCAACCCAAACTTCTCCCTGATTCCATGATACTTTGCCTATTTAAAAAGATGCAGTCAAGGTACTTACCAAGCATGCTGAATGAAACTTTTTCTTGCATGTTTTGCAAGCTTTTTTGGGAAGAGAATAGTTGGAACCATGAATGACTGAAAAACAGATCATGCAATCTTCAACGCCTTCAAAACGTTTATCCACATTATTTTTCCACAAAGATAAGCCTTCCATAATACTTCCATTCTAAGAGAGGGGAAAGAGCTGTTAATACTGTAGAAATCTTTGGGACTATTCCAACTGTTATTCATAAACCCGTGAAGGAAACAAAGCCTGAAAGCTCTGAATGCATTGTAATCTGAAATTTTATGCAATACGTGCAGTGAGTGATTTATGATAGTCTAATGTACAGAAAAGCGAGTATTTATCACCGAGGAAGAGTGCATTTAGGAGCACTTACAAGGAGATTTAAAAACTTTCAATCACTGTTTTGTTTTGTTACAACCACAGCAACCACCAGTCTTTTAGAGAATTTCATAGGCTGGGGGTTTGGGTTTGATTTTTTTTGTTGTTTTTCTGTCTGAGGATTTTTCAAATTATAGCTGAGATAGCATTGCCACATGGAGCAAACACTGGCCCCTGTCTTAGGAGATCTGAATTTTCAACTTGGGCTATGGACTTAACAGGCTGATCATTTTACCTCTTTCTAAGCTTCTGGAAAAAAGCAGATGGTAAGACTGACCCAATTCCTGGGAAGTCCTTTGCGATCTACTAATGAGATCTGTTATACAGATCTATACAGTATTATCCTACTAGGAATATTCTTCTATTATAAGGATTTTTAAGTTTGCAAAACTAGGACCTTTAAACTCACCTGATGTGTAAGGTATGTGCTTAACTGTAGCATCCAATTGCGCCACTGCTGTACAGCCACACCAACCCTCTTTCCACTCTCAACTGTTATGGATCCCAGTGGGTAATTTGGTGGAAGCTGTATTATTAGTTCAATAAAGATATCATCAACTGAATAGGTAGCAATGACCTCGCGTGCTGCAGACCGAGCTTTTACCTATGAAAAAAAAATGCACATATTAAATTGCAGACAGATATTTACTGGGTTTAGTCTTTATATATATATATATAATATAAACTATAAATACATTACAACACATTACATAATTTTCTTGGACCAGGTAAACATTTTTCTCAAAGAAAACAAAAATCTACTCATATCATGGCAGACTAAAGAAATTACCAGCCATTTTCCAATCTACTGATTTTTTAATAAAGCAAAAAGTAGTATATTG
This sequence comes from Sakesphorus luctuosus, assembly GCA_013396695.1. NCBI lineage: Eukaryota > Metazoa > Chordata > Aves > Passeriformes > Thamnophilidae > Sakesphorus > Sakesphorus luctuosus. Next base: position 74,096 of record VWZD01010092.1, on the reverse strand, counting down.
ATAACAGGATCTTCCACTTATTTCCTAAACTTCTCCAACATCCTAAACCCCATTCTTTCATTTTTTTCCCCCAACAGAATATTTAATATATTGATACCAAGCAAAATTATGTTTCAGCAATCATTTAGAACAACAGAAGTGCAATCATATAAAACACTCAGAACCACAGTCTAGTTCTGAGAAGTCAAATTTCTTAAATGTTTACAAAAAACTAAAGAGAAAGGACAAAAAATGGTACTAACGGTCATGCCATTAAATAACTGTGTGCTTGTCTGAACAGAAGATATTTCCTGGAAAGAAAGCACGCTGCTGACGTATTTGCTTGTAAATTTATCTACAACACTGAAGACACGTTTATCACAGCTATTCCACCAAAGCCTAACCATGGCGGGCAAGTCTTTCAGCGTTGTATGGTACACAGAGCAGGCCAAGTGTGGAATCAGGGATGATGGTATTCCTGTCCCTAGGAGGGAAAGAAAGGATGCTGAAATACTGCTAACACATTAGTCATGGGTGTTGGTGCCTCCACACCACAAAGATTTCTGATTTCAACACAGCTGTGGTAACCAGAATTTCATGTACATGTTCCTATTATTGCTACTCTAAGGGCTTGTTTGACTCAGCTGCTCTTCACCAGGCTAGTTTTTTGTTTCTTAGCTTAATAGTTCACACCTCAAAATCCACCTTCTAGGTTAGAGATGACCACTAGGTGGACGACCAGGAACCAAGAATAATTTTATATTGTAGAAATTACAAAATGCTCAATTTAGAGTGAACAATCAATAAGATGTTAGAAGAACAGCTGAGGTTTGCAGTGTTCTACAGACATGCATAGAAATGGCTCCAAGTTGCAACAACAGAAGTTTGGGTTGGATATCGGGGGAAAAATTCTTCACTGAACGAGTGTTTAAACATTGGAACAGGCTGCCCAGGAAAGTGGTGGAGCCACCATCCCTGGAGGTGTTCAAAAAACAAGCAAACATGGCATTTTAGTGGGCATGGTGGTGTTTGGTCAAAGGTTGAACTTGGGTGATCTTGGAGGTATTTTCCACCTTAATGATTCTATGATGAGATAAAGGAAATCTTTCCCTTGGGATGTCATGTTAGTAACTCTTTCCTACTGTCATATCCAGATAAAATTGTTCTGCAACACAGTGATGTTCAAGCAAAAAGTTAAGAAATGGAAACTCAGTTTCTTTGCATACACCTACACAGATACATAAAATAAAAACTTCAGTGAAGTAACTCTTTCTCATATTTCTCAGCTAAAAAAACAGTGTATCTTCTTTCATCACCATTGATTAACCGAACAGCATGACAGAACAGCATGACAGAAACAGCACACCATGTCTCAAAACATTTAAAAATATGTATCAAAATATTTTCTAATTTTTTGTATTTCTGTATTGAAATACAAGAAAAAATAAAAATTGTGTTAGCACTAAAAAATATATCTATAAGCAATGGTCCCAGAATAGATCAGACTTTTTTGGTGTTTTGGAATCTTTACATTCGGATTTCAATTCCTGTGTTTTGTTGCTCTTGATTTTTCTGAGAAACATTTCAACTTCAGTAAAGTTTCAAATGGGGAGTATTAGTGAAAGATTTTTAAACATATGTATGTCTTTGTCTCTGTGTATCTGTTTTATAGGTAATGTTTTCTAAATAAGTATTTTTAGCAAAAAACTTCTGCGATGTAACAACTCTCAAATACACAAGTACAATTTTACTAACCTTTGACATCTAAATGAAGCTCTTCAGTGAAGAAGGTTTTTGTGTCCTTATTTGGAACTTCTGAAGTTGGCCCAGAAAAGACAGGGTTTTCAGGCATAAGCCTGAATAAGTGATAAAGCAGTTTATTCAAGCTTTTAGTTCTTCTAAGGTATTGTGAGTAGAGAACTCGCAGCTGGCACCATCAAAAAAAAAACACAAAAAAACCAAAATGCACTTTATAAATATGGCTTACTCTGTGAATAATAAAAATACGTCCTTGCAGGGAGGAAAAGCAAGATTGATTCAGAACAGCTGTTTAGAAGAGCAATTTAGTTCTCTGCACCATTTTAAATGATAAGGTAATACGTGGCAAGCTTCTTTGAAAAGAATCATTTATTAATGAATCTTAATTCTGTATTCTTCTAGTGTTACCATCCTCAACTATAGCAATGCAGAAATCTAAGGTTAGTGATGCTTTCAGAACTTCACTAATTCCACAAAAACAAACAGGAAGTTACATAATTAATAATAAGGCTGGATGAAACTTCAGGATTCAAACTAAATAAGCAGGTAAAGAAATTCCGTTAAAATGAAAAGACTGAATATATACCTGAGAAGAAGCTGCTTTGAAGAAAGCTAATGTTAACTTCCAAGTGAGAAGATATCCTAGAACAAGGCAGAACTCATCGCTCGGGGGCTGAATAACTGCAAATTCTCCAACCGGAATGCATTCCAGGATGTTTTCCAGCAAGGGTTCTTGAGCAGCCAGGATAGACATAAGAGCTGCTGGAGGTGATCTATGGAAAAATTTTATCTGGAATAGTAAACTCACATCTTGAGCACAGCATTTACTGGATTGATATTCATAGCCTTCCTAGTCATGGTAATAAAGCCATGCATGCAGAACATAAGAGGGGCCATTTATTACAGGAAAACTTACTTTCAGATTCACACATCAGTGCTATATAAAGATTTTTTTTCAGACTTAATGCTTAATTTGGAAGTGGTCTATGGCTGAGCTGATTTAACCTACGCCATGAAGAGCTGCTTTGCTTGCTTTCTTGTCACAACAACAAATGAGGAACTGAACAGTGGATCTCCTAATGACTGTTGGGTTTGGATTAAAAAGCCTATTGTAGCTCAGTAGTTAGGAATGGCATTCATCATTGGGCTGAGGTTATAAAATGAATGTTAACCAGTTACCATACTCCCTCTTCAAACCACAGACTTTACTGGATTCAAGCTATATAAACACTTAGGTTGATTTTGGAGTTTCAAGTAGATGAAGTTACCTGTGCAGATGGACACATTCTGAATACACGTGAAAATCTGTCAAGATTTTCCAATCTAAAACATATATATGGCACTTAGTCTAGTAACTGTACCTAAAAACAATTGCAAATACTGTCTTCAGTTTAACCAATTCTATTGAATATTTTAAATATTTATGACTCTACTCTCATTTTTTCTTTTAATATCACCTGACAGACAACTGCTGTGCTGCAAATTTCAATCTTGTAATACATTTTAAAAACATGGAAAAGAGTTAAAAAAAGTGAGGGAAAAAATACACACAATGCCAATTCCTCCTCTTCATCACCATAGGATTTGAGATCTTCGTCATCAAATTTAGGCAATTCAGGCATTAATCTATAGAAATATGGACAGAAAAACATTTAATTTTTAAATAATTTTTAATAAACTATTTTAATATATGTGATGCATAGTTCTTTGCTTATTAATGTCAATGTTACTGATAGGCAATAAAACAACAGCAATTATTCCTTAATAACAACACAGAATCTTTAAGAGACATGTCACCATTGCAAAGATGGTTCATGAGTGACAGCCAATGAGCATATAGCCTTGCTCAGTTCATCATGCTAAAATAAAACAAAATTTCCTAGCAGAATAAAGCTATTGCAACATTATGCCTCAGTATAAGTGAAAAATGATGGTACCTGGCTTAAGCCAGCTGCCTTGCAATCTGTATTTGGAGTCAAATGCACATATTGTATTTCAAATTCTGTATTCTCTTTTTAGGTATTAGAGATATCCAAGAAGCTCACAAGAATATAACCTTTCTTAATGTCTTATCTAAATTAGTGAAAGCAAAAGGTCATACTATTTATTGATAGTGTCAGACCCAGATCCTACCTGGAACATTTCAGTTTACATTTTAGGATTCATTTTGGGGTAAAAATAAATAGCTTTGTAGTTATGATACAGATATCTATCTATGATACAGAAAATAATCTTCATGTACAGCAGTAAAACTTCTCAGTATATATTAAGTCTACTTTTACAATTAAATTTAGCATTCATATCTTTATATGATGTTTTCTAAAATAGAACACAAATTGCCCAATTAAGGATTTTCTCCCATAATAGAACATGGTTTTGCTAAACAGCTGTAAGTGCATGTTCTACAACATAGTTAAAAAATAAAGGGTGCAGGGTAGGGTGAGAGGTGAAATTCATTGATTCTTACTTATACAGCATATGGTAGACAGAAATCTGTACAGGTCGAGCCCAGAAAAGCAACAATGGAGATAATGTATTCAGTAGAGTCTGGAGTTTATCTGGAAGATTTGTTTTCTGGCCTGCAACAAACTTCGGTGGCAGTTTATGGTTTAATAACTGGTCCTTTGATACATAAGTTAGAGCTTCACCCAAAGATGTTAACAGAGAGTTCTGAAAAGAGCCTTCTGATGCATTTTTGGTTTCTCCTATATGAAACAAAATAAGTTGTGATGCAAAATTTATGGATGATATAAAAAAACACGCATTGTTAGAAATAACTCAAGACTGTGCTTAGCAGGATCCATCTAATTTTAAGAATCATTTTACTCATGAGCATGCAAATGTAAAAAAATCTGAGTTTTTATAAACTATATTGACATAGTATTTCCATAAATTCAGAAATACAGCCCATTCAGTTCTATTTCAGAACAGCCTGGCTATTGCCCTCTTTGCCATATACTTACCTGTGATTTTCACCAATAAAGGTAACAGCAAATTGTGAATTCCCTCAGAAAAGAATTCCTTCCATTCACTGATCAAGTTCTTAGGAAGCCTTTCAGTAGTTTCAGGAGCTGCATCTTCAAAGTAAGTGCTAAGGGCAGATGCCAAGTCACAACTAACACAAGCAAAAATCTGCACAAG